>MKGJ01000103.1:37004-61609 GCA_002018255.1 Bretziella fagacearum | reverse complement strand
CCCCTCCCCCTCCCCCTCCTTTACTAATCTTCAAGTCGGGTGTCTGATCCTCACATATTCCGTCATTATGCCTTTATGCTGAACGAGAGCTGGCATCTAGAACATGGTCGGTATGTGACGAGATGTGCAGAAAGGCGACTGGGTGTGTATGGGGTACAAAAATAGAAAGGATGGCGATGGAATATAGTGATAGGAGGGAGGGAGGGTCCTGGTTAAAGTTTTGTTATGAGGGGATTTCGTCGTGGGGGTGGTTATGTAAGGCTTTTTAGAGTCTCGTGTGCAAGAAACCCCCGTAGATACGGTGTGGTTTGTTATATGGATATTTGCACCCTTGGTTGTGGGTGCAGAATATGGTCTCATTTTTGAGAAATCAGGCCTGTGTATGCGCCTACTTAATTGCAGCTGATTATGCCTTGATATGATTACAAGCAAGCATAGGGGATGTCACGGCATCTGAACCACTATAGGGTAAAGTATGGCGCGGGAATACAGTCAAGACATTGATATGCAACCAAAGACAGGAGGAACAATTGCATATAATATGTCCTTTTGGGCAAATGTTTCTTGAGGCAATGGGCTTAGAAATGTTTAATAACTCCCAGGAAGTTTGATGATATGATTATTCCATGACATCACATTAGTCAGTCTTTTTTATCAAGTTGAGGATAAACTTCCTTCCAAATTCAGGGTTGCACCAAGTTGACTATCCCTTCGTACCTTCTCAAAATGAAGTTTCATTCAGAATCATCCCTTTGCCTTCCAAATTTGACAAATCTACAGTTATCAAATTTCATGTTACACAAATCTAAAACCAACATAAGGGTTAAATCATTATAGGTATGATGTAGTAAAAATATATGTGAGAATTTGCCACCGATAAGACACCCGGGTTTTCTTTTATGGAGGAAATTTTGATATTTAGGATAAACCCTGGCCAAATAGTTGTTGTAGAAAGTTGAGCTTTCTTTAGGGTATACCCGAAACTATATGTTGCCAAATTAACTGTTAAAATTACACATAGACAGTGCCCGTTTGACAAAAGATCAATTCCTCAATTGCTCAATTAGAAACATTCTCCACTGTAATAATTTCTAGCAACCTGCATGCATCACGACGTCATACCTCTTTGTGCAAACCAGCCCCAAGGTACTGGTGGGCGTCATAGCTTTCCGAAAAGGATCGGCATTAAGACGAGATTGAAAACGCAACAGAGTCAAACAAACAAAAATTAATAACAAAACAAAAAAAAAATAAGTAAGAAAAAGAAAAATAGAGAATCAAAAAGAACATTAACATCACTAAAAAGGGATACCCTGAATCTGAAATGCAGAAAAATAATGCGTATTATGCATGAGCTGAGCTCTAGATCATCTTACCTGGAGGGAACTTACTGAGAAAGGAGGGATTTCAAAGACTGTGCGACACGGGTTGGTCATGGCTAGCACCTAGTGACCTATTGCGTTCCCTCCGGAATCTCCTGGCTGTTCCGGTTCAGCATGTAGCGTCAATAGGAAGATTCCCCACTTGAGCCCACGTCGCCACATAGAAGATGGGTGAAGGGGATTGGGGGAGGGGTGGAGAATCACACGTTGATTACGAGAAGGTTTTTTTTTTGGCGGGAGTTGTGCAGGAGATGTTGGGCGTGACTGATGTAATCATGCGTAGGAAATGTGTGTGTGTGTGTGTGTGTGTGTGTGTGTGTGGGTCTGTGTGGGTGTGGGTGTGTGTGTGTGCGTTCCGTTTCTCACCGGTAATATTTCGGGTAGTGGAGATTGTTGATGGATGGGAGGGTTTGGTCACGGGGGCTATGAGAAGGTTGTGCATTGGGGATGTGAATGATTTTATTTATTTTTATTAGGAAGGGTTTGATGGTCCGTCATGAATGCTTTTCCATTACTTCCTGATAAGAGCGTATAAGTATGTCTGTAATAACCTGTGTGATGTAGGAGTTATGTCTGTATATATGAGACATGAACAAAACTTGTTGTTAATGAATAAATACATGATCTCTGCATATTTTAATATAGATAGGCGACCAACAACAACATCGCGTATACCTTCTCGATACACTCAACTCTAACTCTAACATACTCCTCTTATGACAATTGCAAGCACTCTTCACACTAGCTCCTTTCCAAGGCCCCATCAACCTAATCATCACCACGCATCAAAAGCCTTCTCACCATCCTCCACCCCTTCTTCTCCACTCCTCCTCCTCCTCTTCCCCTTTACAATGCCTTGTCAACTGTCTGGCAAGTACATTTTAAATGGACTGTGCGGTCCTTGCAACACATATTTCCAGCTCGTATATCAACAGTCACTTACTGATAAGTACACCACCTACAAAAACATCAATCACATCTAACCACCAGGGTGAATATACCCTGTATGTATCCATGGCCGGTTGAGCTGGAAGTACTTTTGCCATTGGGCATGGCTGACGACGTAGGTCAATCTTGAGTCACTGGGTGCAAGGCCTGTACAGGTAGGTAGGTATACCATACCAACCACTATTGGAAAGACAGCTGGAGACGAACAGACAAGAACAGTAGTCCATATATTTCTGGTCTAGGCCAGTCTATTTGCAAAGATAAAGGTAGGGTGTTCCTTTGGGCCACTGGCGGTGTTGAAGCCGAGGAGGCAAACAAGTGGCTGGAGTTTAGGGTCGTAATGGCGTAATCTCCAGAAGCGGCATCATTATCTGCTGACGCAGGTTTGGACGGCGGTTTTCACATGCTTATTTTGTAACGTATAGATGTTACCTAGTTCACCTGTTGGAACGTATATTTTTCTGTATTCGCTGAAGACACTCCTCCTGCCGTACTACGATCATCGCGTCTATACTGATATTTATTGTTCTAAGAAGAGGCGTTGGACGTTACTGATGACTGATGAATAGATAGTAAAGACGTCGAATGTGTTGATTGATCCAGCCACTTACATTTCCATGTTTTAGTTGTAGCACTTGTATGCAATGTCCCTCTTATGATCCACGTAAGACGCCAATGGCACAAAGACCCCTTGAAATTATTTCTGATTTTTCAAGCCGACTGGTCCATATACGATCTCCATAAACGCCCATTCATCCTCCAACAACAAACTCGCCTATAAGAATAACCTCACCAAACGAATCAACAATAGCATCCTCTAGAAGCATATCTGCCCAATGAACCCTACATACTCATGATGTCAACCTACCCCATGTAACCACTTCATCTAGCGGTGAATCCCACTCATCACCAGGCGCCACCGCCACAGGCTCCTCCCTCCCCCTCCACCTCCTTGCTGCCGCCATCCGCACCGCTTTTTGTCATCACCAGTGATACTTTTGCCATCGTGACCCTACTGCTGTCGGTTGCCGTTCACCGCCTCGCCTTCATCTTCTAGCTGTTAGTCTGGACCTGCAAGTGTCCGTTTGCATGGGTTATATATATTATATTAATCGTGACTGACTGATTGATGCATAGAAATGTATATTGATAGGGATAATCTGATATGTCTCTCTGGAGATTTGAGTTTCTCTGAGACTATGATTGTCATGTGGCGCATGTCACGCACAAAGTGTTTGTGATATTGGAATTAACAAACGCCTTGTAGCGTTCCGTGACAATCATCACCAGAGTACCTCACGTCCAGACCAGACCATCTGTGTGCTGTAGTTCCTGATGCTATCCTTTCACCCCCTCCGCCTCTCCTCTTGACAAGGAAATGATCTTACAGAATTACCTTGGACACTAAGCTCAATAACCATGCTGCATCACTCCACCCACCCTCATCAGCTTTTGGCGGCGGCATCTGCTCCTCTGGAACATTAGAAACCCCTTCAAAGTGTCTCTGAATAGTCCTGCGCTCCTCAATAATGCGCCCCTGAATATCTTCTTCCTCCTCGTCCTCCTCTTCCACCTCATTCTCAGGGTTTCTCTTCCACCCCATCACAGTTGCAATCCATGATTTCGGAGAAGTTCCTTCTCTTACCAGCTTCCGAATAGCCAACTCATCATCTTGCGGAAGCTGGGTTAGTCCATGGTATTCCCGGAAGGCTACCTCTGCCTCCAACTTATCATCCTCATCAACAAAATCCGGCCCCGGGCAATCTTGTGGTCTCAGAACCTCTACCTTGCCCCGTTTCTCGACATATCCCATCTTCTCATCCTCCACCACCGACAAAGCCGCAAAGCTGACCCGACTAGGTACGCGACTTGGAAACGCCGATCCGTGCCGCGACCCAACCGGCGAAGTCCTTGTCGAATTCGGCCGTGAACTCCTCCGCGCCAAAGCCCGCAGTTCCGCCGCTCGAGCATACTCTGCTCTCTGTTGTTCCTTCCGCTTTGTCTCTTCTAATTCATAGTGGTGCTCCCAAAGTCTCGGGGACGGCGCCGTGGCAAAACTATCGTTGGGTGATGACATCATCCAGGACTGACCATTGAGTTCATTGGCGGATTCCGAAAGGACGAGAGCGGCATGGGGCATCCAGTCACTATCGAGGCGCTCGAGAGGGGCGGGACGCCGGAGGGTGCGGCGGGGGTTGCGGTAGGCAGACATGTTGGCCGTGTTGCCGGCTGGGATATCGATGTGAGATTTGCTTTTGGAGACGAGCACGGGTCGGCGGGTGGGTGTCATGGAGAGGCCATTATCGCTAGTGAGGCCCGGGGAGGTCGGAGCAGAGAAGTGGGTATGGCTTCGAGGAAGACGGGCCGTGTGGGTGCCAGAGAAGGTGGTGTTAGTTTGATGGAAGGGGAAGCCATCAGTGTAGTATTCGGAATCGATTGAGGAGATCCGAGATGAAAGGGGTGCCATGCTGGAATAGGTGAAGTTGGTAGTGGACTTGTTCCGACGGGAATGTTTGTTGTAGGCTTCGTCCATGATGATGGTAAGTCTGAGGGTGACGTTGATGATTGCTAATTCAGGTTGTTAACATAAAATTGAAACGATGAAGGGAAGAAGAAGAAGAAGAAGAAGAAGAAGAAGAAGAAGAAAAGAGACAAGAGAAGACGGGATTGCCAGGGATGGGATCGGCATGGGATTTGGTTAGACTTTATATCTTTGGACTCGAAACTCCCGTTTTGCCTACGCTAACGATCCATCGCCACATTAAAGGACAATCGGAAGTAGTAAAGTCAGACTCACCGAATCACAATGTAGGGAATTGAATATTGAACAAGTCACCTTTTGAAATCAACAACACAGTGGCGTGTTCCAGTATCGAAGGATTTGATATCAACAAAACAGAAAAACGAAGAAACCACCTGATTTTTCAACTTCTCAACGATGGATTCTTGACCGGAAAATATAGAGAATAGAGCTAGTTTCTTTTTTTGTTGGGAACAACTAAACCAAAGAATTGAGGAAGAATTAATAATAAAAGAGAAGAAAAGAAATTTCTTGACATCCGGAATAAAAATTAGAAAAGCTTGATGGTTTATCCAATCAATCTCCCGAAGCTTTGCCTATTTAGAGGTAGTTTCTCTTGAATTCCAGTTCACTGCATTCAAGATATGCACGCGGCACGCGGGTACAAATCAACAAAAAAAAAAACCAGAATTTAAGCTCGCTGGTTGCCACATTTCGAGAGAACCTCGGGACTTGTCTGAACAAGACAAGCCCCAGCAAAATCCGGGGAATAAGGCGGAATCATTGCTCCTTGATTCCGCTTGGCGGCTCTCGTCCTTGCTAAAGAGAGATATACGCCCACCGTATATGTCTATCTGGCTTTGGAGACATTCGTATCACCCGCTTTTATATCTATTGATCCGTTATTACATTTTTGTTGGGAATTGGAGATCGGCTGGTATTGGAGAATAGTCATAGAGTTCTCTTTATGCAAGAGCAAACAATGCCATGAACTCACCATCTGAGCTCAAGTTATTGCAATTAAACTTTTATAACTTCACGTCATCTTGTCATTATCTCGTAAGCCTCACATCAATATTGCAACTTAATTGGATTTCCCCGGATTTCAAAAGTATCTTCAGGAACAGTCGCACGTGATGATGAACCCTCGGTATTAGGGTATAGTGTAAAGCCCACTATACTGTACTGACACTGCTCGTTAGGCAGTAATTCCTTACTGTCCTACAGTGCTAGAAATATATAACAATTGCCCCCACGTCATTGGCCAGCTACCAAGGTGCTTGCATGTACCAGTACATCCATCCCCACCAAGGTTTTCTGCATTTTCCAAGTACCGGTACGCATTTCGGCGGGGCATCATATCCCGGCTATTTTTTTTCTTTAGCAACAACCATCGTCATCATCGCGATCCACGCCACTGGAAGTTGTGAATCTCACAGAAAATAATACAAAAATCCGGATTTATCTTTGTGAGTCCTTGCTGCTTGAGCAGTCAAGTCCGTCATCGACTGCTGTCCTTGGATCATTTCCGGTCTGTTTGGTCATTGTGCCGGGAACTTGCTTACCTCATCTGCGACTGCCAGTTGATATACAACCATCAGTATGCATAACTTGAAGCTTATCCGCTTTTCAGCGGCCGAGAATGAATTTCCCAATATCACCAAGCTATGCTGGGACCCCGCCCAGTCAGAGGTCATATGTGCCAATGGTCCTTCACAGATGAGTCCGACCATCTCGCTATCCCGTCTCAGTGAGAGGACTTTAGGGTAAGACTCATACTCAATACTCCCTATGGCCATCCACTAACCCTCCTAGTACCCAAGAAATCACTGCCTGGGAAGCCACCCCTCCTACCCCCGATCTCGCGCACGATTCCATCGTCAGCCTCCACCATTTCAGCGATACTGCCACAACGTGTCTCGTCTTCACTGGCGGTGACATCGTCACTGTCCAAGAAACCCCCTCCTACGATGCCAAAGTCTCCTCCCCCGCCACCGTCGAAATCATCGGCTCCATCGATTCCGGCATCACCGCCGCAGCCTGGTCTCCTGATGAAGAAGTCCTCATTCTCCTGTCCAAAAGTAACATCGTCAGCTTCATGGGCCGAGATTTCAACCCACTGGCTGAACTTCCCATGGTTGCAGAGGATTTGTCATTGTCAAAACACGTGTCGGTTGGTTGGGGAAAGAAGGAAACGCAATTTGAAGGACGTGGCGCAAAGGCTCTGAGAGATCCGACAATTCCGCTCAAGGTTGATCAGGGAGAGCCGAGTCCGTTTGAGGATGGAACGACGACTATAGCATGGCGGGGTGACGGTGCGATTGTTGCTGTAAACTCTGTCTTTGAAGGTTCCCGCAGAGCCATTCGTGTGTATACACGTGATGGTGTTCTTGATGGTGTCAGTGAGCCGGTTGACGGCTTAGAGTCAGCACTCACGTGGCGGCCTTCCGGAAACCTCCTTGCCGGAGTCCAAAGGCTTCCGGACGATGAGGGCATCAAGATTGTCTTTTTTGAACGCAACGGCTTGCGCCATGGTGACTTTATGCTTCGTGATAAAACTGCAAAGAGCATCAAGTTACAGTGGAACTGTGATTCGACTGTTCTTGCCATCCAAGTTGATAGCACTCTACAGTTATGGACTACAAATAACTATCACTGGTACCTCAAGCAAGTATTCCCGCAGTTTAGCCCCGTGCGGCATGTTTCTTGGCACTCGGAGCGGCCATTGAGTCTCGCCGTGGCATCAGACTCGGACGTTTTCACTGCAGAATACGCCTTTACTATCTCTAGAGGCCATATAATACCACCCAAAGATCTCGGCATAGTTGCGATTATCGACGGCACGCATCTTTTGCTAACGCCGTTCCGGTCGGCAAATGTGCCACCGCCCATGGCATTCCTGACCCTGGAAGCAAAAGCACCGATTACGAGTGTGGCATTTTCGGCGAATAACAGTATCCTGGCCGTTGTTAATGGTGGAAATGTTGCTTTGTTTGCGTTAAAGACCAAGAAGGGAAAGTTTGCGGCGGCTCTGCCCATCACCATGATCCCTGATGTTGCTGGACCCGGGGAATTCATCTCGGAGATTTCTGCTCTTCACGACACTCACACTCAGTTCGTTGTTTCCAAGATTGAATATGGCAATTCTACTGTATCTGTCATCACCGTGGATCTTGCTCTTAGCTCTGCTTCAGTTGGTGTTATCGGTCTTGGTTTCGAAGGCACGCCTCGCTTTGTGGCCCTATCACCCAACGGCTTTATGCGGCCTGATAACTGTGGTGGCATCTTCAAGCCAGATCCCTTTCTGGCTCCGTCATCGGCTTCTCTTCCAAACAACCTTCTAACCTGGTCCGTCATTTACATTGACGGAACTGAGCTCGCAGTCGGTCTCTCCCGGAACGGCGTCCTCTATGCCGGTTCCAAAAACTTGGCCAAGAATTGCACCTCTTTCCTCACAACGCCTGACCACATCGTCTTCACCACCAACACTCATCTAGTCAAATTCGTGCACATAACTGCTAACCCAGAAGACCTCCAAGTCCCCACCGATGACCCGGAGATTGACGAACGTTGCCGTAGCATTGAACGCGGCGGTAAGCTCGTCACCGCCATCCCAACCCAAATGAGCCTTATCCTCCAGATGCCCCGTGGTAACCTTGAGACCATCTTCCCCCGCGCCATGGTCGTCGCCGGAATTCGCGCCCTCATCGATATCCGCGACTACGGCGCCGCCTTTGCCGTCTGCCGCACTCACCGCGTCGATATGAACCTCTTGTTTGATCACCGCCCAAAGCAATTCCTTAACAACGTCCGCCTTGTCCTCGACCAAGTTCGTGAACCCGCCTCGATCGATCTCTTCCTCTCCTCACTCAAACCCGAGAACGTTGCCGAGACTATGTACCGCAACACCAAGAGTGCCCCCGACGAGTCCACCGAATCCGGCTCTGCCCCAATCCCCCCCGAAAAGGTCAATACTATCTGCGATGCCGTCCTCTCATCTCTTTCCGTCCGTTCCGGTGCCGCAAACATCCAAAACATCATCACCGCTCACATCTGCAAACAACCACCTGCCACTGATGACGGTCTCCAACTTGTAGCGCAACTCCAAGATACCGATGAGGCGCTTGCCGAGCGGGCTGTTGAACACATTTGCTTTCTTGCTGATGCCAACATGCTGTACGATCATGCTCTCGGTCTATACAATCTTCGTCTTGCCCTCCTCGTTGCCCAGCAGGCGCAAAAGGATCCCCGCGAATACGTCCCATTTATCCAAGATCTCCATGCTCAATCGGAACTTCGCCGTAAATTCACCATCGATGACCATCTCGGTCGCCGTGAGAAGGCCCTAGTTCACCTCCACGACCTCGACGTTTTCGATGACGAGTTCACTCGGTACACGGTCAAATATGGTCTATACAAGCCTGCTCTCGCCCTTTACCGCTACGATGCCCCGCGTCATGCTGCTCTTACTCTCCTATTCGCCAAACACCTAGAATCTCGCTCCCAAAACCAAGAAGCCGGTCTAGCCTATGAATCCCTCGGCCGCCACGCTGACGCCACCAAATGCTACCGAGCCGCTGGTGCTACCTGCTGGCAAGAATGTCTCTACAACGCCCAGATACAAACACCCGCCTTGTCCGCCACCGAGCTTGCCGACTTGACGGCCACTTTGGCCGAGGCCCTTTTCGATGCCAAAGAATATGAAGCCTGTGCCGCCGTCAACACAGACTACCTTCAAAACTTTGACGAGGCCGTCCGTGCCCTGTGCAAGGGCTACCATTTCTCATCCGCCATCCGCACTGTCACACTCCACAACCGCTCTGATCTCTTGACATCCGCTGTTGACCCCGGCATCGTCGACGCCCTCAGCAACACCACCGAGTTCCTTGCCCAATGCAAGTCCCAGCTTGCTGCGCAAGTGCCGAGAATCTTAGAGCTCCGGCAACGTGCGGCCGAGGACCCGTTGGCATTTTATGAAGGTGAACGCGGCGGTGATATCCCCGATGATATCTCGGTGGCGGCCTCTTCGCGGATCTCTGCTGGAGACGCCAGTTTGTTCACGCGGTACACAGGAACCATAGGATCCGTTGGAACTGGCGTCAGTCGGGCGACGTCCAAGAATCGCCGGCGGGAGGAAAAGAAGAGAGCTCGGGGACGGAAGGGGACTGTCTATGAAGAGGAATATCTAGTTGCTAGCGTGCGGAGGTTAGTAGAGAGAGTTGATGGATCTCGGGCGGAAACAGAACGGTTGGTGGCGGCATTGGTGAGGAGGAATATGCAAGAGCGGGCGAGGGCGGTAGAGAAGCTGTTTGCAGAAATGGCAGAGGGATGTAAGAAGGCGGTGGTTACTGTGTTTGGGGAACCTGAAAATGAAAAGGTGAAGGCGGAGGGGATTGAAGGGGAGATTTATATTCCTTCAGGGGCGGAAGCGGTCATGATTGATAGTTTGCAGAATAAGACGAAGAAGCAGGAGCCGCCGATTATCAAGGCCATGGAGAGGTTGTCGTTGTTGGGTTGAGAGTTTGGGAAATAAGGGTTTTATTGATAGACAAAAGATGACGATGATATAAATGTCAAATATGAGGTTTTTCACAACTAAAATATACATATAGAATTCATGACGTACAGATACTATTGACACACTGCATGAGATTGCCCGCACACGTTTTCTCTCTATCCAGTCTCATACAAAACTAATACACAAGAGATGCCTATTGTCCCTTTCAAATCAAGACTCAGTTACTCGCCAGCAGACTCTCCACCTTCTCAACCCCCACCGCCTCACACATAGCCGTCTGGTTCTTCGCCATAACTTCCCCAATCTTCGCCAACATCTCCTCCGACAACTCCGGCTGCCCTCTAGCCCTCCGCTCCTCCTTCCGCAGCCTACTTGCTTCCACCGCCGGCGTCATCATCGACTCCGCCACCGCCGCCTTCGAAACCGCATTGACCCTCTTCACCTTCCTCTCCGCCTCCTCCGCCTCCTTCTTCGCCACCCAATCCGCCTCGTGACGCGTCCGGAACAGCGAGTACTTGCCACGGAGTTCATCAATGAGCTGCGGAGGCATCGGCGGCCGCAGGAGCGTGGGGACGAAGGAATCCATGGAGATGTCTTCGCGGGTGGTATCGCAGAGGTGTGTGACGTGTTCGGGACGCTCGGGGGTGGGCCAGGGGAGGATGATGTTGAGGCCGGGGATTACACGGTCCCACTCGGTGACACCGGTGATGTCATCACGGCGGATGTTTGCGGTGATGAGTCTTTGGACGATGACATCACGGGGGATACCGGTGGTGGGGTTGACAATAGGATGGATAAGGCGGATGGCGGAGATGGGGATGGCAGGTTGGTTGTCGATTTCGGGGTTGAACGAGGTTTCATTCTTGTAGAGTTTCTCGATAAAGTCGGGAACCCGTGAGCGCATCTATGCGGTATTGTTAGCAAAAATATCAGTAGTCCTATAGTTTTGATGAATATTTCCAACAAGCTCGCTCACCTTGGTGTTGGTCAACCGCACAGAGCCCGTATCGGAAATAATTTCCTGGATAGTATCAATCTTCCCCTTCCACGGCCCCTCTATAAAAACAACTCTATCCCCCAACGCCAAATTTAAATACTTGACACCACCTGCCCACTCACATCTCTCCTTTACAATCTCCGGCCGTACCTTCACCTGCGAATTATCTAACCGCAGTGGATGCGAAACCACACCATACATTGCCACCGCATTCAAATTCGGTGCCAGTGGTCCCTTCTTCCATAAGGCCTTAGTCTGCATGATAGCCTGCTTCCGCTGTTCAATCAGCTCACGCGCAGCGTCAATGGCCTGCCGGCGCGTAGCCACACGGTCGGACGCAGCTTGTACGTCGGCCTTTTTGGCCATACGCTTCTGAGCGTGGCGCTGGGCCAGGACCGTCCGACGGAGGATTCTTTCCATGATTGATGGTCGCGGGATTGGGTGATCGGGATATTAGGGGAGGGTCGATATACGGTTTAGTAGGAAAGCCGGGAGTTTACGGCCGGGGGTGTGGCGTCGGTCGTTCGATTATGGAGGGGTAAATCGGCGAGTCAGAAAAACTCTGTTTCCGTACTCTTTTTGTCGAGGGAAGCAGCCCCGTTCACAGTGTATCCAGTGTCAATTAGCGGAGTTTTCCTGAGAAAAACACAAAAGTCTTTCAACCAAAGGAGTCCAATTAATAAAAGTGCTGCCGGGAAGGAGGGGGTCCGTCGTTGCGTTAAGCCGGTGATTGTTGAAATTTCGCGATGCCTTCAGTGCCACAGGCTTTACTGGAAGCTCACGTGTTTGGTATCAGCTGTTGACTGTTGTCACACTCAGCTGACAGCTGGGAGGTGCTATGATATAGGTGTTTCCATTTTGGGGTAACCCCACTCCGGGCGACGAAGCTCTACACCCGGAATCCAAGTAACATCTGGAAAAATACGGTAGCTTTTCGCATGAAATCAGGGAGATTTACACCTTGGTTTCTCTTAATAACATCATTGGCCTCTCCTGGGTCCTCATCTTCGCCCCCCGCCTGCAACCTGTACGGCCATCTCAGACTTACATCTCCATTACTTCCAACAGTCCACACAGCGCGCGCCACGCTCACTAGCGGCAGCAGATGGGGCAGCAGATGGAATGCACAAGCTGGTTGGCCAGGAAGATTCCCTGAAATCGTGTTATTTACATTGGTAATTGGGCAATATCACAGTGATATTCACATGTGCGTAGACGAATGGGCAGGGTGTGGGTAGCATTCGTGTTTGGGATCACTACGCAATCTTTTATATTCTGTTCGTTTGTTTGAGATTTCTATCTCGTTCTATTCACTTTCACAGACGTCCCATATAACCACCTATTTTCTTCATCACGGGTGCATCCCTTGGGCCTTTGCCCCTTTTTATATTACTTATGTAGTCTAGTTGCCTCCATCCGCTTGTTACCGGCACTCCTCAATGCTCCCGATCTCCACCCAAAATCACATACGACTGTGGAAATCTTCAGTATCCGCCTCTAATTCCCCGAATTATCACCTCTCCAAGAGAAAATCCCCGATCCACCCATTCAAAACAAGGCTGAGCCGCCCGTTGGCTGGCCTGCCCGAGAAGATATACACCGTATTATAGAGTTAATTTTCACTATGTGTATGTACCTATGTATGTGTTCCTGTATCGTGCTGTACTTGATAGCGTCTTGCATTTTGCATTCGGTACCATGCATGTATCAGAAACGCAATATGCCGCGGGTGGGTCCAAACGAACATACAACTAGTGGGCTCTCAGTGCTTTCGTGACTGGTGGTCTTGTTTACCTTTTTTTCTTTTTTTCTTTTTTCTTTTTACGACTATCGACATACTGATCACTACAACTTTGCCCCATATCATTGACAATCTTTTCTTCCCTTTCAACTATACAAACTTTTCGATTTCCTAGATTTCCTAGTGCTTCCCAGCCCTCTAACAACATCCCTCTACCTAAGGCGGTGAAGTTGTCAGACAGCCCCCCCCCCCGTGTCTGCCTTGTGTCTCTCTCTAAGTGTGGTCAACCATTCATTAGTGAGTGATCCCAACAAGTGTGTAAGATTCAACACTGCATGTTCCCTTGTTTTTGTTGATCATTTGACTGGAACGGCTTGATATCTGTAGATCCTGGCTTGGAGCTTTAAAAGAATTGATTTTTCCGTCTCAAGTATCAAATGTGGAAAATATGCAAGATTAGGGATAGATACTTGTGGTACTATTCACTTGTGGCATCTGTTCACCTCGCGAACTCTCGCTTAAGTCATAATTGTATAATAATAGGGAGACAGAATAATGGTCCCTTGAGAGTCAGTCTAAACCTGGGAATCCAGCGTACCACCCATAGACAGAAATTATGATACCAGCATTTTTTTGTTTTTTTTTTATAGAAAACTACCAGTACAGATAGATACCTACTCAAACATCTCTCTCCCCCTCTTTGTCTGTCTGGGTTAATCCTAGGCTATGCTTGTGGCGCTGCTTAAGCAGGACAGTAGTGCTTTGTACCTTCAATAGCAAGGTGGTGTGTCGCTTGCCAGTTTGTCCATGGTCCATGTCGTTAATACAACCGACGAACCTGCGAGAATAATAGGAAGAGAAGAGAAGAGAAGAGAAGCTTGCCTCCGTCAGTGGCTCATGTTTGACGAAATTGGCACAATGATTGGGTTGCCTTTTGACTGTGAGTTTTCTCAAGGCTGCATGATTTCATTTTGTAACGCTACCTGTAGTTGAATTGGTTTTCTGGTCTAACCTTGCACCGATATGGTTGGGGTTTGTAGACATTTAATATTGATGCCAGTTGAAGAATATACACTTTGTCGTTGGTAATCATATTGATCTGGTGATTGTTATGACACGGACGGAGACTTAGAGGCTTGGAGTGAATGGCTTATAGAGCAGTAGTAATGTACCTAAACTTGGCGCTGGCTTACCGACAAATATGCAGTAATGGAATCTAAACTTGAAATGCCACGAGACGGTCGGTAGTCCGCGCGCTGATTTTGAGTTCCAAAAATACGCTACGCAACACAAAGGAAGAACACTTTCATTCATGGCCCTACTTTATAGCAGTCAATGGCGATACGAATTGGTGCACTGTCCGAGCCACAAGCTCGCCAACAGGATGTATCAATGTAATTTTACTTGTCTATTATATGGGGAGATAGCCTTTTGTCAATTTTCATCTTAAATCTCCCGACACAGCCCTGACTTGGACTTACTTGGCCATATTTCAGAGCTGGGGTGTACTGAGAGAATATCGTATTGAACGCGAGTGCGAGTATATGGGTCTGTTTACTCGATGTCGAGACAAAGAGAGCTGAACAAGGTCGGAGCCAAGTAACAAAAAAAAAAAAATTACACTAAAAATCGACAGGAAGACAGGTGTGAGTAAGGGAAGCATGAGACTAGATAGAGGCTAGTTTAGTCAAGAAAAATGACGTCTCCCCAATCACCAAAGCATGGAGCCTGCTCTTTGAGGTCGATTGTTGTTGTTTATGGGACTCGTTATTGATTGCCGCGTTATCCACTATATATTATATAGAGACTGGTAGCATGGGCAGCATATGCAATCAGCAGACAAGGTAGATCGTTGGATGGATCGTGGGTTAGGTTGGTCGAGTAAAAGCAAAAAGCAGTGGTCGTGGTTTAAGGAGGTCGGGTAATATGGCACGGGCTGGCGTTGCAGATGGCACATATCTATTGACCTGTCATAACCAGAGCAGGGTCCTTGTCCATGGGTGTTAGCACTGCCTATCTTAGGGCGAAAGAGCATTATAGATAGAGTTATGTGGTTGGCTGGTTTGTTGTTTATGAACGATGGTGATAGTAAGATGTGAGGATAGAGTGTTTCGGATGCCTCATGACGACAATGCCATATAAACATGGAAAGTTTATAAGTAGTCCAGGAACTCTTTTGTCTATCCCCCCCGCTCCATCCGTCCGGTGTTCTTGACAATATTATTCCTTTGCTTCCATTCCCCTAAATAGTGTTCCAGAAAGATTGGCCAAGGAAAGATATCGGCCAGCGGACCTTTTCTCAAGGAGAAGGGAGGGTAACTCACCAAGGTAGGTTTCAACGGTCTCAGCCTCGCATGCTGGAGCTGGTCTGGTTCATTCACAGAGAGGTTTACTTTAGCTATTTGGGGTTATAGTTCATCTTGATACAAGGGAGAACCAATGCCCCCCTCCCCCTCCTCTCCTCCTCAAAAGAAGATAATAGCGATCAAGAATCAATTCAAAGAAAAAGAAAAAAAAAAGAAAAAAAAGAAAAGGATGCTTCAGCCATCATCGAAGGATTGTCTGCTGCACCATGTCCTCCGCGCCGCGCCGCTCCCAAAGCCAAAAAGGACTGCCTTTTGGGCTTAGTAGATGTTAGCGAGTGGGCTGGGAGAGAGAGAGAGAGAGGAGTTTTGGATTTCTCTGAGAGGGGAGGGGGGAAGGTGGGAATTTTCGGGGGAACAGGTTGGCGGGATGTGTGAAGAATCAAACAGAAATTCGATAAAAACACAAAAACCAAGGTTGAAGGGTAAACCTTGGATAAGATGATGATTGAAGTTGCCAGCCATTGCTTGATGGAAAGGGAGGGGGAGC
Source organism: Bretziella fagacearum (assembly GCA_002018255.1). Taxonomy (NCBI): domain Eukaryota; kingdom Fungi; phylum Ascomycota; class Sordariomycetes; order Microascales; family Ceratocystidaceae; genus Bretziella; species Bretziella fagacearum. Next base: position 45,649 of record MKGJ01000103.1, on the reverse strand, counting down.
GGCTTCACATGTTAACTCTGATCAAAGTTGAGATGTGCCCACAAAAAACGATGAAGCAGCACAAGGCGGTGGAGCGGATAAAGTGGAGCTCGGCTTGGTTGGCCGTTGGACCTGGAGAAAGGAAAGATTGCTTTAGTGCATAATGGGGCGTTTACAGTTATACAGGCAGATAGACGCTGTAACATTTGTGATATCCCCTACCATCCCCTGACCGGCTGCGGGTTGTACACTTTAGCAGTGGCAAATCAGTGCATTGACGCGGTAAAGTGCCGCTACAGGATGCTTAATAGTAGTTTTAGGGCATCACCCTCCCCTCTGTCAGTGATCGGAAACGACAAGCTGTTGAGTTGAATTGAACTCCCCATTCATTGATTGATCGAGTGAACGAGTATTGTTGAATGACATCAAAGATAGGACAAATCAGTATAAAAAAGAAATTTTGATCTTGACATATCTTAGAATGAAAATGACTTCTCCAAGTCTTGCTATATAATAATCAACTTTACCATTGCGATGTTCATATGGTATCAACATTTTGTCTGTCCATGCATCCATCCCCAACCACACTGATATCAACCTGCAAGCAATCCAACAAGCTGAATCAAACAGATCACTCTCTTCAGAAGCCAAGGGGGGGTGGGGGGACAATAGAGGAGGCTGTAGTTGGTGAGGCTGGCCAGACTTCAGGCTTGGGTTGGAGCCAGGTCAGTACTATAGGGACCTGCCTTTGTTTCCTCCTTTTTTTGTGCTTTCCAAACCAGTGCACAACCTTTCCCCCCCCCCAAGCTGGCCGCTCCGACACTCAAGCTTTCCTTTCTCTCTTTCTCTCTCTCTTCCTTTCCATTTCTCTTCTTTTTCTTTCCATTCTTCCTGTCAACTCCACGAGATATCTCCCCCCCTCCCCCCCCCATCACCAAACATAACTGCTTTATCAACTACCACCCGTGCTTTTTTTTTTTTTTTATTTCATCGCCATCAATCGCCTCCCCAGCCGCCCTCCTTTGATCAAGCCCATTCTTCAGCGCAACATACTCGTTTCGCTGTTCATCTTCGTAACGCGCACTCGCCGTGTTCACCTAATAACCAATCAAACCACCCCTATTCATACACAATGGCCGAGATTCGCCGGAAGCTTGTCATCGTCGGTGACGGTGCCTGCGGCAAGACCTGTCTGCTAATGTAAGTTTGATCTATATACATGCTACTACTTGTTATCAAGTAGTAGGTAGCCAACCCCTAGTTCGATCGGAGCCTCGGCGACAGCCACTGGGACTGCTTCTCGCCTGTTAATCATTGGCGCGTGCCGACCCCGATGCGATGCGATCTGGGTTTTGCTATATGGCCTCTCTTTTGCTAGTCACCCTTAAGGCTTCGCGCGCATATAGCGCTCAATAAAACCATCGTTGCCATCTTTTTGCGCCTACTCTCTCTACTGCCGAGGCTGAGGCGTCTTGTCCTTCACTTGCAACTCGTTATCTAGATAATATCGATCCATCCCATGAACACGCAAGGCTGACTTTGTATCTCATAGTGTCTTCTCCAAGGGTACCTTCCCTGAGGTAAGATAACCCCCGCCAACAGCACGCTCCCCATCCCCAACAAATAATACCCGAAGTGGTGCCTGCTCCCATCCCCAGAGGTGCCCACATGAACACATCAACCCGACCTGAATAAAGGCGCGACACATTTGACTTGGCTTATCTGCCACACACAAGGTGGCCAAGTTGCAGATTTTGCATGGTGATTGCTTCAAGATGTTCATACCCGGGACTTCCGATGTAGTCGCTACAGTATTCGCAAGACGTCTACTCTAGACATCGGCCAACTCGACCCGACAAGTACAACCTTGGAGAATCATCAAATATGACAAATATATCTTTATTTGGCCATGACAGTGCCTGAATACAAGATGTATTATGCTATCTTGTTCGCAATCACCGTACAAGATCCCATCTACCGGCCGATTTCGTCGGTTCGTTGCTCTGGACGAACATGATGGGTGGCTCGCGATTCGCGCATAGCCTCCTCGCATTATGCATTGCATATGCATCGCGTGTTTACCAACCACCCATTAGCAATCAGCCACGATTCCAGCCTACTGCAAGTTTTGCAGTAAGCACAATTTAGATGCAGGCTTACTTCAACATTACACTAAGAAATCTCAATATTTGATACCACATCGTGTAACTAACCATGACTGTTTTACTAGGTCTACGTCCCTACCGTCTTCGAAAACTACGTCGCTGACGTCGAGGTCGATGGAAAGCACGTCGAGCTGGCCCTGTGGGATACTGCTGGCCAGGAGGATTACGACCGTCTGCGTCCCCTTTCTTACCCCGACTCTAATGTCATTCTGATCTGCTTTGCCGTCGACTCTCCCGATTCCCTGGACAACGTTCAGGAGAAGGTAAGACTTGACTACCCCAGATGGGGCTCCGTTTTGGGAACCCAGCATGTAACCCTACATGCGCGTCATACTTTGAAAATATGTAAGGTATACTAACCCGTTTTGTGTTATTTTAGTGGATTTCTGAGGTTCTGCACTTCTGCCAGGGCTTGCCCATCATTCTAGTTGGCTGCAAGAAGGATCTTAGACACGACTCCAAGACTATTGAGGAGCTGCGCAAGACCAGCCAGAAGCCCGTTACCCCCGAAGAGGTAAGTTTTCCTGCTCCGTTTGAGATTAATCAAACAGCAATGGTGTCTAACAAAGGAATAGGGTGAGGATGTCCGCAAGAAGATTGGCGGTTACAAGTACCTTGAGTGCTCGGCCAAGACCAACGAGGGTGTCCGTGAGGTCTTTGAGCACGCTACTCGCGCTGCTCTCATGTCGCGGAAGAGCGGCAAGCCCCACCGCAAGTGCCAGATTCTGTAAATCAGTTACCTTTTTTCTTTTTTTTCTTTTAAAGATGGGTAGCTGATTTGGAGTAGACATTGGTGCGCGGGAATGGGTTTCGCGGCCTCTTCAATGAGAATACGCCTGGTCTTTTTTTTTTTTCTTTTTTTGTCTGGTGCCGCTCACCTTGCATAACGCAGATCGATTTGTGATCCTCGACGGCTGTTTGTTTCTTTTTTGTTTTCTCTATCGACGCCCAATATATACACCGGCCATATCGACTCAATCTGCCTCTACCAACAAAGCATTCTGGACTTCTTCTCCGAGAAGGATACACGTCGACGGATATTTTTGTGAGACATATGGATAGATGGGCACTGGGCGTGCGTGTCTCCAACCAGGCTTTTATCATTGAGGTCTGTTCTAGGCTGCACATGAGCCGAGGCGAGGAACTAATTTTTTTTTTGGCCATCATAGGTGGCGTATCTAGAAGACTGTCAAACAGAAGGGGGCTGTGTACTCAAGGACAAGTTGCACGAAGGGACAGACGGTCCTACTTCTCTTTTTCTTTTCTTTTCTATTCCTCTTTGCCTTTTTTGCCTTGTTTCCCCCCTCTCGTTCTTGTTTATTTCCCGCTTGTTTTGTCCTTCTTTTGTTCTCTTTTGTGCGATGGGGTTTGGTTCTTTCTTACGGGGGGCGATGGCCTTGTTTCATGTGTGTTGTGTGTTCCATTGTTCATTTCTTTCTCCCTCCGCAAGTGTTGTGTGCGTGTAGCTATGTCTGATGATTGTAGCACATGGGCATGTGCTTGAGGAAGGGTTGAGATGGTATAATGGTGTGGTGGTGACGTGTAGAAGAGGACATGGCAGTGGATTAGTAGGTAGTTGGGAGTTAATGAGGGCGTTTTTTTCTACGAAATTTGCTGTGTTGGTCATGTGTGTGGGTGAGGGGTGAGTTGGTGTTGTCAATTTGCTTGTGTACGTAGTTTCGAATAATTAGGAGGTTCTAATGATATTTATAGGCACGTCGAGAATATGTGACTGTGAATATAGAGTAAATTTGTTTCTATATCAGAGAGAATATGCAACCGATGAACCGTTGTTTGTTATAAACAATATATTTAGTTGGGGCAAGTCTTATCTTGGTCAGCAAAGTATCCCAAAAATACGCCAGAAAACCTATATAACTCACAGCACCGCAAGAGGCACACGACTTGGTCGAGCCATCGGCGGCAGCCCCGCACTTGGGGCACTTGGCATCGTGGAAGTTGGTGGGTTCCATTGCTTTTTTTTTTTTTCTTAGGAGGGTTGAGGTAGAAGAAGAAGAAGAAGAAGAAGAGAAATAAGGTTTTATCAAACAGAATAAAAACAGATGAGATGTGATAAAGTGGCGTTTTAGAATGGTGTGGATGGGTTGGAAATGAAGTTGACAGGAGAGGAAGCGTTTGAAACGTGGAGGAAAGGGTGGATGGGAAGGGTATTTATGATTTATCAGGATGGAGAGAGAGAGAGAGAGAGAGAGAGAAGGTGGATACGTTGCGTTACGTGTATTGTTGCGTTGGGTTACCAAGTCTGATACAGAGGGGGGGGGCTTGGAAAGGTTTGATTGGAGAGAGGGAAGGGAAGGCCGAGGCGAAGAGGAAGGGGAAACGTGTGATGGTCGGATGTCTTGAAGGGGGGAAGAGAGGGCCAAGTGACTTTGTGTATTCTCGTCAAGGTATACTCATTGTAGGTACCTACATCATCAGTATCAAAGGATATCAGGTATATATGATGTGACAACTAACGGGTGGTCAGATGTCCCAGATTCATGTCCGATTAGGTGGCATCCCCCCACTGGCAGTTGTTACACTGCAAGAATTCTGACCAAAGAGAGCACTTGTATTTGATCAGCTGTGGGCATCGTGAACCTAAAGGAATAAGGAACCTCCAATCAAGTTAATGAAATCGTTAGCCTTGTTTGGTCGTGAATATTCTTGAATTAATATAAAACAAAAGAAACAAAATCTAGTTTTACAACACGAAAAAAAAAAAAAGCTAACACAACAAACGCCATCCATGCATGAACCACACCCATATACTACTTTTCCGTCTCTTCTGTCTTATCACTACCTCCTTACTCACCCTCCGCTCTATACGCAAACCGCCGTCTCATCTCCCCCATAGATAATCTTCCCCAAAGCCTGCATAATCGTCACCACTATGACTAATGCTCCAAAGCCCACTACACCCATCGCTACATATGTTTTCCATGACTTTGTCGTCAACTTAATATAGCACAACGGCGGCAATATATACGCCAACGCACACGCACTCGTCGCACCCACCAACTCAAAAATGGACCCCAAATCACACGTCGATAAACTGACACCTAGAGCTGAAACGACAAGTGCCGTTGAAATCAACACGTGTAATGCAGTCCCGACCTTGGGGACGGTCCCCTCGGCTACAAATGGTCGGTTCTCATCATCTTCATCTCCACCGACCGTCGGGGGTGCTGTGTTGTGGAAGAAATACTCGAGCATGACTTCACGGCAGACAAAGGCCTCGAGGGGGAGTGTCGTGAGCATGTTCAGACCAAAGCAGAGGCGCGCAAATGTCACCATTGTGTTGTCGGCAGGGAAATTGTTGAGAACATTGCCGAGGGTTTTGTCACCAAAAGTGAGGAAGCCGGCGAGGGCCATGGTCAGGCAGGCCACGAGGGAAACGGCAGCCGAAAGGTGGGTGACCGTGGAGAAGCGGTCGATAGTTGGAGTACGGAGAGAGCCGTAGATTAAAAGGGAATTGTGGTGGCAGACAAAGGCTATTTTATTGCATATTAGTAAAAATAAGGTTTGGTTGCATAAATATCGGGTTTTAACCTCACCAAAGGAAATAACACCAATCGCTTGGGTAATGCCACTGTTGATAGTCCACAGTTCGGGGGAGAAAGATCCTCGTTGGTTGGCCGGCACCAACAGACTCTGAATCAACACCGTGCTGATGATTATAATCATACTAATAAGTGCAAACGTACTCGCTCTTGCCAACTATAAAAATAAATAAAAACCAACGTTAGCAATCTAATTGTTCAACGTGCTTATGACATGTAGTTATTAACTTACCTTGGCAATATCGCGATATAGTGTTAGCGGATAGCTCACACCCATCACAGATACAGTGATGACAAAATTGCGATTGCCCATAACACTAAACATGCCCATTTCATTAAGATCCGGCCATATAGCCCGGAATACTACTGGAATTGAGTCTCCAACCACAATTGCAAAAGCAACCATACCACCAAACGCAAACGCCCATTGCGCCAAGGAGATTGCCAGCATTCCTTTCCGTCCAAAGCAATGCGCCACCGTTCCCTGGAAACTACTCGTCCCGCTAAGCTTTGCATTGATGACAATAAGTCGGATAGTCCAGTCTACTATCACTGTCAAGCCTACCAAAAGCACAACGCCTGCAAGAAGACCTGCTTGCTTGAAAGCGTACGGCTGCCCAATGATTCCCGCGCCAATGATTGAGTTGGCCATATTCATGAAAGCGCTCTTGAGCCCAGACTTTGGTCTTCTGCGTTCCTGTTCAGCCCACTCTGCCACCGGATTATCCGTCATTTGCATCTCATGACTGCTGCGTCGTATGTTGCTATATCCTTCGGGGTCTTCGCTATCGAAAAAGAAAGGGACATCTGCGCGATCAAAAACACTGCTAGGTCGTCTTTCAGCCATGCTGTCTTCGCTTTTGCGTCCATTGTCGGGAAAGTGGTGTGGCGCCTCGGCGTAGGTAGGGGTTAGATCGAAGCGCACGCTACGAGCGCTTCGTGGCGTCTTGGGCGATTCTGATCCTTGCGCAATAATCTCAGTCACGCGGGTGCGCGCAACGTTGAGAAAAAGTCGATCACCATCGGCTTCACCCTCTTCGTCGGAATCGCCATCGAGGAGAGCACGACCCTCAGCTTCAGCGGTGGCTGAATCAGAAGCGCCGGTTCGAGGAGCCCGGCCTCGGGCTCGGGAGAATTTGAGTTTGCTGCCATTCATTGTCGAGGCGGACTTTGCATTATGTCTTGTAATAAATCAGGAGGATGTCGAGGGTCGCAAGTGTACTGAAGTGGCGCGGGAGGAAAGAGGGAGAGCGGGCGCGGGGGCTAGGGATGTAGCGGAAGAGGATGCGATTGTATAGCTGTCGAGTGCGGGTGGAATTCAAAATGTCCAAGATGGCATCGAAATTAAAGTCGTCTCTGCAATTGAGAGGCAGCACGCGACTAGATATCACGAGATGTGATAAAGTACACAGCCCAAAGTCCAGCAAGGTAATTCGACGTCGGTGTCGTGATCTTGTATACTCGCGAACGAGTTTTGTTGTCACCTTATGAGTAAAATTCGATGTGCTCGCTATACGGGGCAGTACGAGGGCATCAAGATGTAGTAATAAGCAACCTGGCTGATCGGACGCTTGCAAAAAAAAAATAAAAAAATAAAAATAAAAACGGGTTTGGTGGAGTAAGACGGAAGATAAACGTGGGTGTAGTGCCGGCTGGGTCGGGGGTGGAATAAGAAATGAATAAGCCAGTTTTAAATTCAACTGGTTATTCAGGTCTTATTAATATTGCGAGGCAATATTAGCGAGGGTCTGAGCTAGAGGCCACAATAATGATGGTTGCTGAATACTCGAGGTGATGCAGTGTGTGTATGTGTATATATGTGTGTGTGTGTGTGTGTGTGTGCGTGTGTGTCGCAGTTGCGCGCAGATGCAGTTTGAGTTGAGATGGTGATTCAATGATGGACGGAGGAATAAAAGTCAAGACGAACTACGGTGGGACAAGGGCGCAATCGATACGTTCAATCCGGGTCGGTAGGTTCAAGCTAGACAGCTAGCTTGTTGGTCAGGATATGAAGAGTTACTATACGTTGGTAAAGACAACACCAAAAAGTCAAAGAAACAAAGATAAGATAGCGCGCGCAATGTGAAAGATTCGATAATGTATGCCAACTTGTTCAACCTGGAGATACAGACTTGTTGAATGGTTTAATGTGGGTTGCCTTGAAGGGGGGGGGGGGGATTCTTTGATGTGTTGTTTGAATTTCCCCTTGTCAGCACGGGACCCCTGACGTATAATCGGCCAACCTCGCGATGGAAAATGGACGGCGAAAAAAGAGAAAAAGAGAAAAAGAAGAGGGCAGTGTTGTAATTGAGAGAAGAATACAGAATTTGATTCAAAATGTGAAAATGTCAGAGTTTTCACCCAAGTTACAGTCTGGAACTAAAACGGAAGTCACGATAGAATAAAACAGAAAGAGCATACGTACTTACTCGTAGCTTCCTTCCTTTGAATGTTGAATGACACTGAATAAGGCACAGGCAAGTACTTTCCTAGGTGAGACGCTGTTTGATAAATTCTGCTGGGCACAATAAGCAATAAACAAGCCAATGCAGATACAAGCCTCTATCAACAGTGTCCCATCCATATGATTCACATTATGGGTCGGCATGGGATTACTGCACATGCATTGCATGTCTACTCTTTTTTCTTCTTTTTCCCTTCATCTCAATTACTCCTGAACCTTACATTTACCGAGACTGGGCTTTAAAAACAACAACAACACACGAAGTGATCACCTTGACCAACACCCGGGGCTTTACTGCTGAATGTGTATTTATACGTGTCTGGACTGTTATATGTGTGTCTGCATCTGTGTCTATGCTGTGGTTGTCAATCCTTCTTTAACTCGTCACTGCTAGCAACCAGAAATTCAACTCTGGCCTCCCGCTTTGACCGACTTCTCGGTCTCTCAACTAGGTCGTAGCCTCCTCCCCCCCCC
>MKGJ01000103.1:13725-36991 GCA_002018255.1 Bretziella fagacearum | reverse complement strand
CCCCCTCTTCGCTGGCTGGCTGACTATTGGCCTTGTCTGTGCCTCTATTCTCTAGCCCGACTCTGAGCCGAGAAACTGAGACGTTTATTGAGTTTCTAGAAACGAGCCCGGCAGCTATGCGGGTTGCTAGCTTGCGCCCATTCCACCAATCATGTAGTTAAGACCCTATGAACATCATCTGAAGTTATAATATATCAGTGTATAGCATCACGTGACAAAAAGGGGCAACTACAACTCCTTGTCAGTGCATTGAACAGCTTATTGACAGCTGAGAGCTGAAATATGATAGTTTATATAGATAGCTAATGTACAGACAAAGCAGACTGCCATGCTTCATCGGACACACAAGGTGCCCAAAAGTAAGGCGGTCTAGAGAGAGGCAAGGCCTATCTTTGCATGGTGATGAGCATTTGTTTAATTGACCAATTTAGGGGCTCGATACAAGCTCCCCGTTTTATGTCCCAGACTTGGTAAAATCAAGACAGGGTCTTTCTTGAGTATGGGGAAACTATGAAGGCGGGTTTCATCAATGATATTATTACATGCAGGTTTCATAGATATTCAGAATCACAATGGCAGAAAGATAGAGGCAACAGACTTGTGTGTATGGTAAAGGGTGCATATTAGGTCAAACGATGACTTAATATGAGACCCATTTATTAGATAGTGGCTAGACAAACCAGGATACAATTTAGTATCCCGGGGGTTTGTTTATCTGCCAAATTCTCCGGCCGGACAGCCCGGAGTAAGAGACATTGGTATTACAAGAGTATAAAGCTATCCTACAAGTACAAAACATTGACAGACAACAGCAAAATGCAAACGCGATGCATGGGCCCAGCCCAAGAGACGAAAAGAAGACAACGTGGGGAATATGATGAAAGGTGAAAAAGATGACAGACGCGTGACAATCAAGAATATGCCAAACAGGAAATAACAATGCGCATGCCACAAAGAGCAGAAAGATGCAGACAAACAGTTTCTAGTTCTGATATCGCGGACCAAGCCGACAGAAGTGAGCACAAAAGCAACATAGGCAAGACGGAAACGCAAAACGAAAGACCGCCTAAGAGAGAAAAACAACGGGTAAACAAAAATCAGAGAGTGGCGAGAGGTGGCGAGAGGGGCCGGAGATGTAGCTGGGGTAATCATACAGGCTTTAGGCCGAGCAAAGATGCGAAGCCGAGCCCCTTTTCAAAGGCCGGGTCGAGGACTGATCCCAAGACCATAGTTGATGTTCCGCTATTACGGAGGTTGATATTGTGAAAGATTCAGATGACTAAGCCACAGCAACTCCCTTTACAAGTGTCGCTGAGTAAGCAGATAGGATGCCAAATGCAGTATATGCATGCCGATCAACCTCTCGCCTATGCAGAGGCCCATAACCTGCATATCAACGACCCAACTAAACATTATTAATCGGCAGTAAAGAACAGCAGCTCTACCACAACAGCATGGCAAGCACCAAACAGGTACCCGCCGCCACACGGCTCGTCGACCGCCCAAGAACACCAGCTGACTTTGTCGCAGACTCTTGTTGAGCTTTTGCGGTAGTAGTTGGCGAACCAGAGTTGGAGGTTTCATTCGAGCTGCCACCATTTGACCCCACTGGGCCGGTCGTGCTAGTCGGAGATGCGTGCTTGGCCTTGGCGAAGCCAATAGCACGGTTTTCCATGTCGAAGACAGAGTAGACATTCTTAATGAAGGCGTCACCAAGGAGCCAGCCACCCTTGACAACCTCGACGCCCATGATGTAACTGTAACAGGTGCTGTCGTCGCGTTTAGCAGAAATCCAATCACTTTTTTCGAGGGACCAGGATTTGCTGTTGAAGTTGAAGGCGAGGGTCTTGTTGATGTCGCAGGGAACGGTCCAACGGGAACCGTCGGAGGACTTGGCGCCGTCAATCTTCTCGTGGAGGGCCTTGACGTCATCGGGGGGGCCAAATATATATGATGTGCCGGTATCGACATATCCACTACGTCCGGAGATACCAATGTCTTCGCCGTTGATGGAGACACCAGCAAGGGGGATGGACCAGTCGCCAGATGTCGCGGAGCCTAGATTAGTATATGTGATGTCGCCCTCATAACGGTCGGGATTGATACCACCGAGGGTTAGCTCGCCGTTGTTGGAGCCGCTAGAGGCGCGGGAGAGGAAAATGGAGAAGATTTTGGTGGAGATGGCGGAGGAAGCGCTGAGTTTTTGAGTGAAGCTGTCGGTGCTTCCTTTGTTGAGAGAGAGACCGAGGATGCCGTCAAAGGGGAAACTTTCAAAATCGGTGGAGGTGTAATTGGCGAGGCCAAAAGTCATATTGACGGAGACGTCACCGATAGATAGAGAGTCGGTGACGGTTTGGCCTGTGACGGAGCCAGAGCCGTAGGAGATGCTGAAGTGGGTGTTGGCATGGGAGAGTGTGGTGGAGTCACTCTTGGTGAAGGAATGGTGCATTTTGCAAGCCTGAGTGGTGCAATCACTACCCATAATCCAAGTGGTACCGGCGCCGGTGTCGACAAGCATATACATTTCAGTTTTCCTAGAACCAACACCAACGCTAATGAAGTAGGAAAGATCGGAACCATCCTGGTTGATACCGGCGGTGTGAGCGTAGGAAGGAGTGATAGCATCCATGATATCGTAGAAATTTTCCGAGCGCTTCTCGGGATGGCGCTCGAGACCGATCCGGCTCGCAGTGGCAAAGCGACGGGAGAGGCTTGAAGAGCACTAACAAGGAATGTTAGTTATAGATGGTGGGACAAGACATGAAAGGATATGTCAAGACTTACAGGGCGTGATCTTTGCGTCAAAGGGAAAGTCAGTGGTTTGCTACGGCTTGATAACCGATTACGGGCTTGGTTGACTTTCTTCTTGTTGACACAGGAACCATCTTGAAGACATGGCTTCCAAATAAAGAAAGCCGAAGCCGATGAAGCCAAGTATAGGGCCTGTATCAAGACTGAAAACGACTTCATGATGTAATTTGGGGGAGGGAGGGATAAAAGAGCAGAAAGGATGGGAAGAGTGTTATAGTGCCTGTCACTTTGGAAGTAGAATAAACTATGACACTCAAAATTTTGCGAAAGAATGGAGAACAAGATAACGAGTGTAGGTTAGACGTATGTCGTGATGTCTGTCCCGTCACGGGTTCCTTCCTAGTTTGGATAGGAGCACAAGGGAAAGAGGTACAAGAATAACAAAAAAGGAAATAACAAAACTCGAAATTATATGATTGACAAACTTTATTAACCGCAAGACTCAACCGATTTAACAACGGGAAACACGACACTGAAGCGTGTCACTGCCTCTGTTGCTGTGAGAGCTCGGGGATCCTCAATTATGGAAACGACTCCAAACAAATGGTTGTCGATATCCAGACAAGTTCCGTTTCTTCTTTCTAGTCTTTCTGTATGAAATGGACACTCTCATGCAACAAATTATGAGAGGGGAGGAAGATGCTTTCAGCAGGAAAAGAGGTACAGCAAAGAACTCGTTCCAACCGACCTACAGAAAGAAAAGAAAGGAGAAGGAAAGAAAGAAAGAAAGAAAGAAAGAAGGAAAGAAGGAAAGAAGGAAAGAAGGAAAGAAAAATATATAAAAGAGAGGCCGAAAACTCGAAAGAAGGAGACCACGGGCCCGGCGTTGGTTAAGTATTCTTCCTTGTATGCCAAAGCCAAACTTGTGTTGCAGCGGAAACTTGAACTTTTCAAAATCCGACGCGGTCCAAAAACGAGGATGGAAGGTAGGTAGGGGAAACCTGAAAAGGCACGGCCTAAAAGGGAAAAAGGGAAAAGACAGGCCTTGCAAGTCCCCCAGAAACAGACACTTAACTATTGATTTAAAATTTAAAGTGCAGAATTTCAATTAGAAGATAGCAAGGCCAGGCCCTTGTTCTGTGGGTTTTATGGTAAGTATAGAGAGAGAGGGAATAAGAGTGACAGAGGGATCTTGGGGGGCATGTATCAACCCTGTAACCTTGTCGTTGCAATGAGGGGGGGAAGGGATAGTGACGATAAGGCGCTGGGGGTCAGATAGAGAAGGCGAGTTTACGGACCCCGTGTTGTGGGTCTGGAGGAGATTGATGGGGGGAAGAGTACTCGGTAAGACAGGAGAAAGAGAAGAGAAGAGAAAAATGGATGAGGGTGTATTTCAAAGGATTCGTGGATAAGCAAGTAATGCAATTGTCGTGACAGCAGTATGGTCGGAATGTAGATGAGGGGCGTGGACATATATCGGTACCTGGACGGTAAGTAGGTACCTGGGCTTTCCCGAGATGTCGAGAATGTTGAACCTTACAGCCAGTCAGTAGTCAGACTGCCATTGACTAACATGCTCTTGCATGCAGCAGGCCACTGAAACTTTGATCCTACAAACCTAGATCCACCAGATTGGGATTTCTTTGGGGCCACAAAGCCACGACAGTCCGTTGCGAGACCAACTCCCAAGACATCATCAAATACAATACATCACAAGTACGTAACCTACAAACTCATGTCCCCCGGAACTAATATCCTGGTGATATGCACCTTAACAGCCACTTGATATGATATAGCACAAGGAGCAAGTCGATAGATCCATGGTGGGCCCTTCAAGATTCTTAATATTATATTGACAGAGGGAACAGTAGCTGAATTTGAAGCAAAGTACTATGCGGATTATATGCAGAGCTTTTGATCCTCAAACCCCAACTTGGAGTAAAGGAAAAGGCCTCTGCAGCCCATTGAAACATTCCATTGACGACTAAAAAGCCAGAGAAAAGACATTTGCTACTTTGCTATTGATATTCCCTCAGTATCATCATGCTTTTCTATTCGACCGCACCTGCATCTCTGAAACATCAACTGCACGTCTTCGTCAATATATATATATATATATATATATATATATATCTTATTCATTGAAGTATATACATCACCGGCAGTTACACTAATTCCTTAAACTAATTCACATATCCTCCGAAGAAGCCGATGCTTCTTGACCGTATTCGCCTACCAACTTTATTCATCACAAGTCTGTGCTTTCCTGCCGAATCATTTACCCTACGAAAAAGCAAAATGAGGCCTTGGCGTATATAAAAAGAGAGACAACAAAAAGACAAAGCATAACTCTTCGTATTCCAAAATGGCACCAGTTACTGTAAAGACAATATGGAATCTGGTGATTCTTTTCTCTTTTTTTCTTCTTTTTTCTTTTGGCTTGAGACCTGTGATTCAGGATATAAGGACTCTCAATATTTTATGTGTAAAAGAGAGATTCGAGTATAAACATGTCGGAGAAGTCTTGAAGACTCGAGATACCAAGAAGGAAGGAAGGCCATGCATTATCTATCATCTGCTGGTAATTACTTTATTTCTCTTACTTCAAATACGGTAACTGCTTCTTTCGTTGACTTGTAGCCATCTCGACTTACTACATATCCTATCGACTCCAAACATATTCCATGAGTGCTTTTTTTTTTCTTTTTTTTTCCCTTTTTTCATGTGGTATCGATTGTTCCAATTAACCTTGATACTTTCCAAGCTCTCCCAAACTGCCAAGTTTCAGAACCCATCCTTCTTCTTCTACTTTTCTTTCCCAATAGTGACGGTTTCCAAATAAACGCCTCCTCCTCCTCCTCCTCCTCATCGTCCACCCCCTTTAATTCTTCCCATCAATATCCTTGTCAATGATCTTCCCATATTGCCCAATACTGCAAGTTTGTCTGTCGATCATCCTCTCGACTGACTACTGTTCTTCTCGTTGACGTCTATTTTTGGAGTGGCGAGAGATAGCTAAAGTAGGAGAGTTATCTTTAGAAAGCGAGAGTTCAGAGTTTGTCTGGGTAAAAGTATTCGGTAGACCCGGGCTGATATGTCTCTAGATGCATCGCTCGGCACTCTCCAGAGGTTCCCGCTATTGTAGAACTTGAGATGCACCATTATTTGCTGTGCAGCTACTTGTGCAACTGGGCACTTATACCTGTGGTCGACCAGTGCTGCCACGGACTTTGTATACATGTCTGTTAGCAATGTCTCAAGGTGAGGATAGCCAGCTGATAATTTATTAGGTTAATATTATTGTCTATTCAATGGTGATCATGGACAAGTAGATACTTTTGATATAAACAGTGCCTCTTATTTCAACTAGTCACATCAAAACACAACATCCAGGGGGCGTCATTATCATCTTCTTCAACCCGTTGAACCTCTCTATTTGCCGTGTCTCGTCTCTGGTGTGTACTAGTGTGTTTTTCTTCTTCTTCTTCTTCTTCTTCTTCTTCTTCTTCTTCTTCTTCTTCTTCTTCTAGAAGCCGGGTTTCTTTGCGTCCCTGTCAAAGATCCTTCTTTTATCCTTCGTAAAGGATAGATGTGAATAGTCACATGTTTTGTGGCTGTGTGTTTGTTATCATTGATATAATAATATTAAAGATTGCCGTATCAAAGCCCTCTGTTTTCTCATCATGACGGGATGACAATCTAAGCCATCAGGGGTTATTCTAGTTATATTAGACTGCATGATACATAAGCTGAATCTTTCTCTATCATGACCTCACATTACAACCACTGGTAACCTCTATAAAAGCTATAGCGGCCTTCATCTTCCCAGGCCCCAGTCAGCCCTGTATTTTCCACCATGTCCACCAGCAACAAAACATTGACAACAGTCTTGCTCGCCATCCCTGACTCAGCTGACGGGCCTGTAAACATGCCCTAGTAAACTCACAGTGCTCTGTCTCCCCCATCTGTCAATGACATTTACTTGGCCCGGACACTTGCGTGAATTGGTTCAAGGATACATTAAACATTCACAGCCACAGTCACAGCTTATTATTGACTTTAGTGTAATCTTATTTAAACCCCAGTTTGGTTATATTGTTCATGTTGCAGCTGGGGCCTTGCAGCTGGGGCCAGATTGTTATGTCCTTTGGAGAGTTCAGCAATTGCAGCAGGATTCACTTTCTTGAGGGGATAACATCATGATGGCGGGAAATAAGAGATTAGTCTCAGGGTTATTTGTGTCCGTTGATGCTCTATACACTAGCAACCAACATTGTGTTATCTCCGTTCTCCTCCTGGTCTCGCAGTGTTTCTCTCAACCCACAACATCGCCATCTCCCAGACCTTCTTGTCTCCATCTCTTCCCTTGAACAACTTCTCTCCAAGCTCATTAAATCTGGCCCGCGTCTTTTCCATAGCATCTCCAAGTACCTCCCCCGCCATAACCGTCCGTAGAAACCACCATACAGATTCATTCCGCCACTGTAGACTCTCGGCAAATCTCATTGTCTCCATAACCACCCCCTGTGCCATATCCCGCTGTCTCTCCATCACAAACAACAAAAACGACCATCCGGAAATATCTGTGTAATTCTTCCATGTCCATCGCTTCACTATTTCTACCAACTGATAGCCATCACACGGGAACTTGGTAACAAGCCATCGGGCATGACTCCATGCGTAGTAATTCCGTGGATGCCGCTCTCCAGCCACAGTGATGATTCGAGATATCTCATCCGGGATATCTATAATTAACTCCTGTGACCTTGGGTTCTGCCCATGCCTCGATATCTCCTCAAGAAGCCAACGGCGGTGGTTCCAAAGAGTTGGAGACTTTGTATGCCGATGAAGACGACTCGTGAGCAGACTATCAGTTAACCATTTCTCTCGCGCCAAAAGAAGACTTCTTTGTTCAACCGTCAAGTCAGACGAGACAACAAGATATGAAATAAGACGCTTCCGCGTGTTAGCCGCCGTCAAATTCTCAGCATCCGAGAGTAAACAAACAGCCGTAGCGCCATGAATCGCCTCGGCGGTTTCCATTGATATCCTGTTATCCTTCTTCTCGTCCACATTCAGTTCAGATATCGATGACAAGATCTTGATATACTTTTGTAACGCTACTCTAGCGACGAAGAATGCCTGAACCAGTCGAAGTTTTGCCACTGCCATAGCATTTTCGTCACAGAGGATATTGACAGACGGGTCAAAGCCGAGACCGCGGAGGATTTCAATTTCAAAAAGTGGCGGTGATGAGGTGGTGGTGGTGGGGTATGTGAAGATGGAGGCAATCTCGTTGAAGACGGCGAGGTGGTCGCCGGATTTGAGGACTGCAATTGTTTGAGGGTCAAGTGCTCGAGACATGATGGATTCTGTTGAAGAGTTAGCGGGGGATATGATGATGAAAGGGTTAAGTTTACATTTGGTGGTTCTCTAAGGTCAAAATGTCTTGGATGAATGGTGATGTCACGGGTCAAAGTTTAGGCAAAAGCACATGCTAGTTTATATATCAGCTGTAGTTACGTTGATGAGTACGGCATCAATTGACACAAAACAGTCTATCTACTAAATCATAAGACAGAACCATATTTATGATAATTTTTATAATCCGTGTTTTGTTTTTATATCATATCCTGAATTCCTTTATATCACCCTAATCGTGAGACGTGTCCTACAAAGTCCACCCTAACCGATTATCACCAAGCTCACCAAGCTCAATCATATTCTCCACTTTTTCTGACTTTTGGCTTCTGTGATTGGTCAATACCATCACTCAGCCTTTCCGCTTTCCCAAGATCCCGCCTCTAACTTCCACGCTGTCAACCGCATCAAATTACTTCAACGAGCTATCCATAGCTTGACGGCGTCTTTATGATTGTACTCGATTTGGGAGACTAGTTTTTCTTCAATTCATTAGCACCTTCTACCTATTTCTTATGTTTAAGCGGCTCGTTCGCTCTTCGCTCTAGCCAACCACGGCGCTCTCATTTCTTCTTCGCCTATCAAATATCAGGATCATCGACCTCCCCTCATCATGGTCTCATTAATGACCGTCATTCTCCTCTTGGAGGTTGCCGTCTACATCATCAACGCCATCGGCACCACCACCCTTAACAACCTCGTACGCCACCCTTCCAATCACCCTTCCAACAACCCCGCCAACCAACTCTTTTGCTCCCATCCATTACGAGCCTTGTACTAACATCTTTCTCATTAGCTATGGCGTCTCGTTACCCTTCTCCCCCTCGAACCATCCCGCATGGCGAAGGAAAAGTGCCAGCTCCAATCTGAATACCTCGCCGTTCGCTACGAAATGCAGGCCACCAGCAGCCAAGACGAATTCGCCAAATGGGCTCGTCTCCGCCGGAAGCATGATAAGCTATTTGAGGAACTCGAGAAGAAGAGTATGTTCTTAGTCAACCCTACATAGCACCAATCAACTCCATTATCTACTCTATGGGTATCTACGGCCATCGGCTAACAAATCACAGAGCAACGCTTCGAGGCTGTCCAGTCCCAATACAACGCCGCCGTCAACGGTCTCCGCTTCGTTCTCATTCGCGCCCCGCAATACATCCTCCCCTTCTGGTACTCCCGTGAGCCCATGCTCTGGCTACCCAAGAACTTGTTCCCTTACTACGCTGAGTGGTTCCTGTCACTACCTAAGGCGCCTCTTGGAAGTGTCAGTATTGGAACTTGGCAGGTTGCTTGCGCGGTTGCGTTCAAGTTGTTTGCGGATATCATGGTCTATCTAGCAGCTTTGGTGGGAGCTAAAAAAGGGGCAGAGAAGGTGCCTGTGGGGGTGCCGACACAAGAGAAGGTGGAAGAAAAAAAGGAATTGTAATAGTTTGTTGTATAATTGAAATTAGAGTCAACGATTTGCCATTTTCAGTATATGATTATGACATTATTAGAACTTGGTTCTTGTCGCAGTAGTTTGTCAGGCATGTGATAGTTGTCAGACTCGTAAATGTTTGACGTTAGGGTTATGCCATATTAAACACTACGTAGTTAGGGTTGGTCTGTACACGAAATAAAAATCGATGTCACTCACAAAAGTGACACCGACACAAGCAAAACTACGCGTTTTCATTAAAAATGTATCTGGTTTGATTTGACGCAAAGTTCCTCATTGCTTACGCTGAGACTTTGTAACACGACCTAGACGAATGCTCAATGGAGTCATTCTCCTCTTTCGAGGATTGTTCTTGGCACAAATTTGACTAGAATGACCACTGAAGAGATCATCATAGCTTCGAAAGTGCCGCGGGTTTCATCATAGGTCGAGATGATTGAATCGATGGTATTGGTTAGTAGATTGATATGCATCGCTGACGGGAGGATCTTAAATAGAAGATGCGACTCAATGTCGGCAGACAATGTCTTCAATGACGTATAATATTGCAATAATGCATGTTAATGTTATCTGATGAATGTGAAAAGAAGGGAAGAAATATTTGGCGATTTGAGCTAAAGATAAAAGAATTTGATAGTGGGGCAACTGACTAAGCACATCATAAGTTCTACCATTGATTACCCGGCGCGCTTGACAATGGAATATGTCATACCTGTACCTAGATACCGTAACGCAGCTGATTGAAAGCTTAGCTTCTCAAGCATTCCTAGCGATCGCATCCAAGCCTCCGGAGGACCTTTGAATATCGGGACGGCCACGTGTCATTATTGAGCTATTGAACTTGGAATCTGGAATTATTGTCGGGGCAACCGCCGCGCATACTCATACTCGGTACATCTAAATTCTAAATATATTCTCGCACATTTACACCAACTATCTTTACTAGCGACTGCATCCAACGTCATCGATACTACCCGCTGTATCGCATCAACACATCACCGCCAAAATGTCCTATTGGGCGACGTAAGCTATTACATACCCCCCCACCTGTCACCGGCCAACACCCACTAACGCCTCCAAGTGTCAAAAGCTTCGCCCTCCTCTTCGGCCCCGTTCTCCTCCCCCGCGTAATCGCCTACTACAAATCCCAACGAACCGCCGCCACCACCCACGGCCTCTCCCCCCAGTCCCTCCCCCCCGCCGTCCACAACTCCCTGATTCTCCTCCTCTCCCTAACCACCTTCTTTCTACTCCACGCCTTCCTACGCCCTCCCGAAAACATCTTCCTCCAGACATCCTCCCGCCTGCAAATCCCCGCCGACGTCCTCTTCAACCGCTTCTCCTCCCTCATCCGCCCTCTAACTCCCACCGACGAGGTCCTCCGCGCCCGCTTCGTCTCCCTCGAATCTCGCCTCCTCTACCTTAAATATGGCCCCCAAGTCCTCGCCGACTGCTCCTTTTGCACCAGTGAGCGCCCCATGGTCTACTTCGCATATGCCTTGCCTTCCCTCTTGATCCCCCACCTCTTCAACATCTTCGCCATCGCCCTCGTGACTTCTCCGCTTCTCGCCGGCCAATGGGTTCTTCGGTGGCGGAGTCCCGCCGTTGTCGCTTCCGCCATCTTTGCCATTGTTGACCTCTATAGTGTCTACTCGTACCCGCACAAAGCCAACGCCGTCGCTCTTCGCCTCGGCGAACTCGACATGTTCCATTGGCGGGCTTTCACTCTACGGTACGTCGGCCTGGCAATCCTCAATGTCATTGTCGCCGCTCTCATGTACCTCACGGCCACCAACCGCGCCTTTGTTCAGCCGCCGATCCCAGCCATGCGTGTGGAAGCCGCCAATAAGAACCTTGCGGCAGTCCTTGCCAAGTTGAACGCTGTGTCGATTCTCCGGAATACTGTAGTTCGGAACCGGGGATTACGGGAGCATGCGAATACTTATTGGGGGTCCGAGGCACAGGTGACGCAGGAGTTGATGTTGGAGGATGAGGTGAAGGAGAGTGTTAAGGATGCAGTTGAGAATAATCGAATTGATGTTGTCTCGGTGACGAAGAGTGCGCAGCAGTATGCGGCGACTATCTTGGGCCCATGGTTGGCTCAGGCTGAGGCAAAGGCAAAATCTTCAGGGCAGACTGAAGCCAACAAGTCTGAATGAGTATGGATAAAAGAGATATAGAGCATAGATCTTATAGATGAAACGACACTGATATTCATGATACCATTACAAATCCGTGGTCCGACATGTCTACTAATGGTCAAGTAAAATCCGTTGATGATATTCAAACAACCCAGTAAAAATGGCTCTGTCCGAAGCCAATGCTATGAATGACAAAAGATACAGTAATATGCGTACTCCCCTCCCATCCCCTCCCTCCTTTCCTTTCTTCCTCAACCTAGGCAACTCATCAACTCTAACCCCGGGTACTATCCGCTCGTGTCCCTGCACTTGACATACTATCCTTTCGCGACTTCGCACTCACTGAACCCCCCACCCCTTCCTCGGCACTTCTCTCTAAGAAATTCGCCCAAAGCTCTGCCAACGTCTCCTTACTCGACGGACCCGTCGTTGATGTTGAGGCATCAGGGTTTGTGAAGAAATCGGTATGTAGCGAAGGACTACTAGGCGTGCGTGTGAATGGCGAAGCGGGCAGTCGTAGGCTGTTGATGGAAGTACCGGGGCGGGCAAGGCCGGCTTGTTCGCGTTCTTCGTCGGTGAATTGGAGGTAGGAGGCCATGACTTGGAGGATTTGGAAACGCTTGGGGTCAGAGCGGTCTAGGGAAAGGAAATGGACGAGTTGGTTGGTGACGATTTGTCTGTAGCTTAGAATTAGTATCATGTAAATGAGTAGGACTGGTTCTGATGACATACCTATCAACTTGATCTTGTGGTTTTGTCTTCTTGAGATACCGCAGTGCCTTTGTGAGGTGTTCATTGAGTACAATCGCCTCATGTCTCAACTTTCCAATGAAAAGGTTCTTCTCAGTAACCTCCTTCTCAAACGGTGCAGTACGCGCCAACTCCTTGGTCAATGTCTCCTTCTCTGCCACAGCCTCTGACAACTTGTTGTCAGCTTCTTGCACTGCTCGCTTCAACGCCTTACTCTGCTCCTCATGTGCCTCAACCATTTCGCGCAGCTCTCGTCTCCGGGTATCCTGAAGTTCTGCAAGGGCACGTTGCAACTGGTCAATGGACTGATCTTGTTGGTCCTTGAGACTATTGACTGAGAGATAGGCCTCGTTAAGTTGGCCTAGTTGCTCTTCAAGGTTGGTCACCTTGTCGACATATGAGTCCTTTAGTGCCCGTTCCTCCATAGCAATGACCTCCCATTCGCCCATAGCGCTGGTGGTCGATTGCAGCTCTTCACGTAACCGCTGGTTAGCCACAACAAGGTCATCCTTCTCCTTGCCCCAACTCTGCGCGGACAAGTTGTTCCGGCTCCGCAGGCCCGCAAGTTCGCGATTTGCTTCTTGCAACTCTTCATTGAGAGCCTCAGTCTTCTTTACTGCCTCCCGCGCCTGACCCCGAAGATCCTCGCCCTGTGCCTCAAGCTCATCTATCCGCTCCTTGGCTTCTTCAAGCTCGGCTCTATCCCGTTGAAGTCTTTCGGCAAGTGTAGACTTGATCTTTTCAACACGGTCGCGAAGGACCTCGTATTGTTCCTCAGCCTGTTCCTTGAGACTAGTAGCTTCTTCAACCTCCTCCTTTAGTTGCGCAACTTCGGCTTCATGCGATTCTTGGATGCCCCAAAGTTGACTTTTGAGCTTTTCGATTTCAGCCCGGAGTGCATTGTTGTTGGTCGCATCTATCGTGGAGGCGGATTCAGTGTCGTGATTGGTGGTTCCGTTGGTCTTTGGAATCGATTTCTCGATATCATGGGGCGCTGGGCGAATAGATATCTCTGATGTCTGATGTAGTGAAAGCTGTAGTTGGTTTGGGTGTACTTGTGGAACAATACAAAGACATGATGGGCTTACTTCAGAAGCGGAGCCTTTATGCTCGCTCTTCACATTATTGCTTTCCGTAGCATCGATAGCTGCTGCAGCTGGTTGAGCACCAACAGCTTGAGCAGCAGCCTCTTTTGAAAGAGAGTTCTTGGACTTTTTCCTGTTATTCTTTTTCTTCCCGGGATCGAGATCTAATAGTAAAGATATTTGTTAGCCATGTTGGATGTAAATAACGAAAGCAAGCGGCGAAAGCATATGCGGGTTGATATCCAAGGCCGTGGATAAAAAGAGAAACCCATTGAGTCTCTATAAACAAACGCACGAGGATTGCGCATTAGGGAAAGGGAAATCGTACAGGCTGGCGCAGCGCTGACGGCATCAGGCGGCGCCGAAGACATTGTGTGCGGTGATATCAAGAAACGGCGAGCGGGAATCGAAAATTGGTGGTGGGGTGAGGCACTGCGACTGTCCGGCAGGCGTTTGTGATGCGATGCGATGGTTGGTTGATTGGTTGGTTGGATGCAGGCAGTTGGCCTTACTTTAGCTCTCACGGTAAGAATGGGCGCTGTATCCCCCGGGCGCAAAACAAAGACCGTTGGTATCTTGGCAAGGCGACAGGAGCGGAATATGGGACGATTTTACGAGGTTGACAGCAGCTGAGGTCGATCTGTAATGATGGGCGGACAAGCTCCAGGCCAGGAGTGGGCGCAGTTGGGAAATTTTTGGGAATAGTGGCGGGTTGTAAGAAAGTGGGATTCTGCGCGGACGTTTATCGATTTGGGGTTGACCTGGGTGTAGGTAGTAGGTAGTAGGTGGGTTGTAGGTAAGTGAGGCTTCAGATGTCGATAGAAAGAAGAGAGGTTTCCCACATATAACTTGGAAGCTCTACAAGTTAATCAAAGAAAACAGTTGATGAACGAGCAAAATTGAGCAAGTACAATCTATGATAGATGGGACAACCTTCGAACATCTTCTAATTTGGCTATATCGCGGACCGTTTTTCTGAGGCTTAACTGTGCCTGTACGTAAGTCCGTCTTTCTTTTTGGCTTAGATTTTGTCTGTCTGCGTCCCTTCGCCAATTGACTTTATTGTGGGTTCTCTTGCACACGTAAGCAACAACTTGACATTGATAGAAAACAGCAAGTGCGACAGAATTGAATTCCAGCCCAGCAGTGCCCCGCCACAGTGGGTGTGTTTATCCTTTTACAGTTATATTACTATTTTAGAGTGTCCCATTACAGGACCTATTACAGGGACTCTCTTACAGAAGCACAGGTGCATTCTGAAACCCATCTTCCCTGGAATTTCGCTAGTTATTTGGCCGTTTATTAGTGTCTCTTAAAATACTTCCACATGCCAGAGCAATCAGCATCCCACAAGCCGCCGCTATTATTCCATGTAGCCAGCCAGTCCTCGTCCAAGTGGAAAAGGCAATCAATAGACATCAATGACGCTCCAAAAGCTGTGGCTTGGGCATTGCCAGCCCAGCCCAGTCTAGCCCGGCAGAGTGATCCGCAGCAGTCGTTAATCTTGTGATGCTTCTGGACGCATCAGTGTTTGCATATCCAGGTACAAGTCTGTTTGACATTGCAACAAAGCCACAATTTTTTAACGGTTCGTTCAATTAACATTGCTGTTCTAAAACCCGCCTCATCTCAGATAATCGGCGGTCATAATGTGGGGATTCTCAGCTCCATTGCTGACTAAGCACCCTGGAGGTTGTGGAGGAGCACCGAAAAAAAAAAAATCCAACCATATCGTGACAGACGCGTGCTGAGCATTCTTCCTTTCTTTCTTTTTCCTTTCTTCTTTATACATATTCCACGTCAAATACTCCCCTTCATATGAGAGACCGCCGCTGTTCTCAATAGCATTCTGTGGCATATTTGGGACTGGGGAGTCCGACGGAGACTAATAATTGTCCTTTATAATCCTGTTCATCTTAAATTTCTCTACTGAGTGCGATGGGTTCGCTATGGACTGACATATCTCCTGTAATTTTCGTCTGCCATGTATGAACTATGATTTAATCAATGGCTTCTCAGTCATTTGTTTCTTTGTGAAGATCGTGACTATATGTCGTGTAGTCGTTCTATACCACTCGTATATCCCATATATTAGTCAAGAAATTGTGGTTGATATTCCCAACCATAACCATTAAATTGTTACAAACGCCGAAACAAAACTATGTGGTGCCCGGATCTCAATTAACATGAATATGCAGTACAGAACAAAATGTATCCCTTCCAACGACTAAAGAAAAACACACAAAGAACAAGTCACGCTCCAACGCTGCTATGTGTCCATCATATATCATCAACTCCCATCATCCACTCACTCATCTCTCTATCAACTCCACCTCATACCGCCGCCTTCTTGTTACGAGTCGACGACCGCGTAGGCTTTGCCGCCACCTTGGGAGAGGCCTTAGCCTTAGCCGGTGACTTCGCCTTCTTCGGCGTCGCCTTCTTGTCCTCCACAACCTCCTCCTTCTGCTCTGGCACAATCTCCTTCTCCTCAACCACTGCCTCAATAGCCTTGGGTGCCTCCTCCTGCTTTTCCTCTTCCACCTGCGCAACACCATTCTCGAGCGCCGCCGGCGCCGGTGCCTCCTTGACCACTGTCGGCTTGAAGTGGTAACCCAGTGCCTTCAACTTCTTCGCCTTCTCTACACGTTTCTCATTCTCGCGCGCAATCTTCTTCGCCCATGTACTCTCGCTCTTGGGCTTCTGCAGAGTCAAACCCTCCATCTTGTTGTAGGGGATCTTCTTGAAACGTTTATTGGCGCCCTTCCACACATCGGCGTGTAGCTTCTCGTGGGCGACAACCTTGCACTTGAGGATATGGCCGAACAACAGGTAGTTGTCCATAGTCTTGGCGACAATCTCGGCAGTCGTCGCCTCGGCGAACTCAATAAAGGCAAAGTGCTTGGAAGCACCGGTGCGCTTGTTGCGCGACATGCGCAGCCGCAAAATGGGACCAAATTGCGAAAAGTACTGCTTCATCTCGTTTTCGTAGAAACCGTGGGGCACACGACCAATGTACACGACACCGGGGCCCTCCTTACCGCCACCATTCTTCTTACTCTTAGGTGTGGGGATATTGCCGACATCCTGGCCGGGCTTAAAGGTTGAAATGGCCTTGGAGTCCTCGTTCTCGGGGTCGAGGTCGGCGGCCAGGGCCTGGAGTTCGGCGTCGACTTCCTCTTCGACGTCCTTGTCCTGGATGGTGACATCGGCAGCGGTGGTATCCTCTTCAATATCCATGGGCTCTTCGGCAGGGGCGGCGAGAGGCTCGCGGGCCTTGGTGGTCTTTTTGGGGCCAATCTTCTTTTGCCCGGCTGAGATCATGGGGGAGCGCTTAGCCTTTTTGGCCGCGGAGAGAGTGTTCTCATCGTCAGCTAGGGAATATTGGAGTTAGTATGTCATGCACTTCAAGGTATGGGCATGAATCGATCGGATATGTCGAGGGTGAGGAGTTGGGAGACCAACCTTTGCGCTTGCTCTTGACGACGGCGGCCTTAGGAGTAGCGGGGCTGGCGGGAGCCGCTATGGAGAAAAAATATTAGTATTTTGATACATCTAAAAACTAGAACCATTTAGTGACCTACCTTTGCGTTTTCTAAGTTCAGGGGCCATTTTATGTGTGTGTTATTGAAGAATTGTAGAAGTGAGTGTTTCTCGCAGGTGCTTGAGAAATCGAGATAGTCTGCGGTGGGCCAAACGATAAGTTGGATTTGTTGAAAAAAAGTGTGCCAACGAATAATTTCTGCCAAGGCGGTGAGCGATAAGAACAACTTGCCCCACTCATGTGCGCTGCGAAAGGATTCCGATTTTGTACCTCTACTGGAAATATTGGTGAAAGTATACTTTGATCTTATGATGGGCTTGTCGCAAATCCAGGGACGTTTACTAAGATTTAGTACAAGGTAAACCGGCAAATGTAAATGAGTGTCGTCAAACTCGGGAGGGTTCTTTGTGTGACATGGTACAATGTATTCAACAATATCAACTTGGCTATAATAAGTGATTGGGTATCAAACTTTGCCTTACGGCTTTAAATCCTTAGGGTCAGTACTATATATTAACCCTGGAATAAACCGGGTGGGTCCTGTTTCCTTTTCTGGCGCGATGCATTGTAAGCTTCAACGGCACACGTTGTTTTCGGATTTCATTGAGTGAAGAACTCATCCATATCTTATCAAATCTCATCAAATTCTATTTCATTTTCTTCAAGTCTAAACATGTTGATTCTCATCTCTTGATCTTACTTACCAAGGCGCGCTCAAAAATAATCTTTGACGCGACAGCACAGCCATGGCTGCGACTATTGACCTCTCGAAAGATGATGCGTGGGACGACTCGGTGTTGATTGATTCTTGGAACGATGCCTTGAAGGAGTACAAGGTCAGTCGCACAGTATGATAGCCACTAACAAAAGAACCATTTACTGATCATTAGACAGAAATATCATAGTATTGTATCAAAAGTTGAAACAGAGGCTGACCTTGAACGGGAACTGATTGCAGCGGGGTATGTTATATGTACTCATATCTAACCACACATGGAAAAAGGTCTAACATGTGGTTTCCTAGGTTAACGACCTCTGGTGAATTAGCTGAAGACGAAGAACAGTATGAACCCATGGATGATTTCTATGAACCAGAGCTCCCCGAAGCTTCCCGTCCCGAAATTCACTTCCCAGAACCTGTTCCGGAGCCTTCTGAACCCATTACTTCCACATCTATACCACAACCACCGATTCCTCCTATGGCTTCCGGTCCTCTCAGTAACGGTAAGTCTTGTTTTTTTTCTCTTCCCTTCCATTTGGCCAGTTGTCCCCCCCCCCCTGGCTTGGCATCTGATATGAAACTTCCGATGACTGACATAGGCTGCCTCCTTTCCCGTTACACCCGAATCGGGAGACGGGAACATGGCACCCGTTGCTGTAGTCAAAGATGAGATATTAAAGAAAGCGCTTATGGGATGGTATTATGCAGGTTATTACACAGGGTTGTATGAGGGGATGCAGAATAATGAGGAGGGAGGGAAGGTGGGACAAGATGGGACACAGGTTTAGTGATGGAGAAGTTTAGTTTTTTTTTTTTTTTTTGTGTCAAGGGGGTTTTATCTTTCTGTTTAATGATAACCATATGTTGTCAACTTAGTAACTGGCACAATCTTATCTTTCAATCTATCCATGGAGTGTATCAGACAGCTCGAACTACAGCTCTGCGCATTGCCACGTTCTATGGCATGTTTATATTTGGCAAATACCATCAAGACTGAGCGTCGCTGTGGCCGTACAGACTCCTATGCCAATGCAGAGTGTCCACATTTCAGATCGACAAAAACCAGTCATAGAATATGAAGCATGATCGGAGGCAGGTTCTCTATGGCACGTTATATCCCTCGATACATTGGAAAGGGATGTCGAGTAGTTCGGACAGTTTTAGACTACCGAGTCTTGGCTTTTTTGATCGGCGTAGCTACAGATGGTAATTATCAATACACGAAATTAAAACATGTTGTTCGTATTGGAGAGTGCGCCATACATTAGGGTTTGCTAACTTTTAGTGGACGGACTTGGCTCGAGAGTGTTGCTACGGGGGTTACAAGGGGTATATGTTGTATCGTGAAATAGAATGCTATACTAAAAGGTATGCGATCCAAGCGATATAGAAGAGGAGAGAAGAGAAGTGCACGACCTAAAAAACAAGGGTTTTTTATTTATTTATTTATCATGATGTTTGTTGGCTGAGACAGTCACAGAGACAGACAGAAAGATGGATAATCATTGATAATCAGTAAGTTGAACATTTGACTGATGGAATATTCATGAGAGGGTGACCGTATCTGGAAAACAAGCTATGTCGAGCCCTAGTAAGTCATCATTAACTGATGTTTGGACCCAGACTGGAAGTAATCTTGACAAGTCATGACAACTTGCCGGTTTCCAGAACCCCTGTATGTGAATATCTCTCTTTACAAGTAGTACCTGGACCTTATGTTTCAAACACAGAACGTTGGGATCCTCTTATGAGTTATTAATGTATTTCATAATTTGAGGCTTTAATGGGAGAAATAAAGTTTCCGGGCAGGAATGTGATAGGAACTCCAGACGTTCTTGGTACAGGCTAACCGCTTTAGTATGTGCATCATGTGGGAGAATAAGATATCAAGGTCGGCGGTTGATGCGGTGGGACGACGGTGTTCAATGGACGGTATTAGGTACATGGCATACCTTGGGTACATACTTTGGGGAACTGCCGGACAGACTGTTTATCCTCTAGGGTCTGCATCATACTTTGAAGAACGGAGTAGAACAAATCCGTTCGTTTACTCATTCGTGATAGTCGATGATGATCCGTAACTGCCAAGGATATCTACAATCTAAGTACTCCCATATTACATTCCCACTGCGGACAGGTCAACATCTGAGCAGCCAGCTAGAACAAACTGGCACAAAAGCAGCAACCAAAAGTTGTCCCTGTCGCAAGTCAAGATGCTTTTTCAGGTCTGGTTGTTAGTTCATTTTAGTCCACGTTGTTGTTGACTCACTGTCTTGTACTCAAAGCCAACTAATGTTTCTTCATCTAATTCATTTTGTTCATAAGATGAAAATACTTTTACTTATCCAGAAGTCAATCGAACTCTGTGGGGGGGCAGCACGTTTCATAGTATGGTCCAGAGCGTTTGAGAAGCCGCCCATAGCACACACTGTGTAACTAAGCATATATATAGTGAAATGGACATGTGCGAATACTAATATATAAGACTGTGCCTGTTGAAAATGGGCGACATATTGAGAACAAAGGTCCTCAGGTAAATTAAAGCATGAAACACGGACAAGCTTAGTTCCTTTTCTTAATTCTTTTTGCCTTCGGGTCAACGGAAAGAAGCATAACGTTGGTTTAGGTTGCTGAACGAAGCATATTTTTTTTGCATTGTTACAGGATAAAACAAAGTATGTAGACACAAGTGAGAATGAAAGTAAAGGAGGTGCTCACAGTGAGAGGAACTAGATAAGAAGACTTGTCGTGTAAGTATACTGTCACTTCGACCTTGTTATGTGATATAAGACGTGTTAAACTTCAATTTCGCCTGTTCAATACCCTGACCCTATCTCAAAGACTCTAGTTCTGGACAACTTTAGATTTCTGCTCACTAAATCAATAACCCCTTCACTCACTCTATAGCTCCCATCGGTCCCTAACAAACTCATCTTGAACTGCTGCAACTTTCCTTCCCCCCGGCCTGTCTTAGCGGGAAACGCCAAACACGACCCGAGACCTAATCTGTCACAGTCTTGAGCAATCCAAATACTTGTCCCTGTTTCCTTGCCCACCCCCTCCCTCTCTCTCTCTTCCATACATTGGCTGCCTGTGTGCACCATGCCCCCATGGGGATCCCCAGTGCCCAGTCTCCATAAAACTGTCTTTCTATTTCTTGTTAACTGGGAGGCTCGATGTTCCGAGGACAAGCGAGGTGTTGCTGGTGAGGCTGTGGATTGTGAGTAGGTGGGTTGTTTCGGTATGGCAGGGGGGGGGTTGATAGTCAAAGACTTGTCTATATTCTGTCCAAACAAGGATAATAATATTCCATGATGGAAGCAATCGTAGTGAACTAGTTGTAAGAGTTCTAGAACGAACACCCCCCCTCCCTCCTCCTCCTCACAGTATACACCCACCCATGTCCGGAGAGACAAGGTCCGGCCGGTGCAATGGCCGCTTTGCATTTGTTGTCAAGTGGCGCCTGTAAGAAGAAGCACCGTTTTTCAATGCGTGCCTGGTGTTCATTGTAACGCTCGAGTGGAAGAGAAAACAAAGTGAGTGGGAGACAAGAACAATAAAAAAGAAAAAGTCTTGGCTTCAATTCTTCGTGATAAAAGTCCTGTGCCTCTCTCTCTATTCCTTTCTTTCTCCTCCTCCTTTCCCTTCTTCTTTCTCTTTCTCTTTCTCTTTATCTCTTCGCCCAAGAATCGTCGTGTGTTGCTTGTCACTCACATTCTTTCTCTTTTCTTTTCGTTTTATTTTTTATTTTTATTTCTTTAATTTTCGATTCTTTCCCGAGTCCGGCACTCAACCACCGTTTAAATACTATTTTTTACAACTTTTTTGCTTCCCTTTTTGATAAAGAAGAAAATAAAATAAAACATATAAGCAAAAAAAAAAGCCGGTTCTTTTACCTCTATAATCATCATCACTCTACCAATATCTCTTTTAATTCCTAAAAATATCTCTCTTCCAACCGCCAAAATGAAGTTTTCCATCTCTATCGCCCTCCTCGCCGCCACTCTGGCCCCCACCGCCCTGGCCAAGTCCGCCGCCAACAAGTTCCCCGTCATCAAGCGCGAACACCTCTCCAGCAGCTCCAACAAAAACTCCCTCGGCAGCCTCCTCTCCAACGCTGCCACCCAGAACCCCGTCATCATCATCCTCTGGCAGTTCGCCGGAGGTAACTCCCAGACCACCGAGCTCGGCAATACCCAGACCATCACCCAGACCGTCAGTGTCCCCGGAAAGGCCGTTGCTACCTCATCGGCCACTGAGACCAAGAAGGATGCTGCCGTGACTACTTCGGCTTCGTCGGCTGCTTCGACTACTACTGCGGCTACTGGTACTGGATCTGTTGCTGCTGGTGCTACTCACATGGTCATCGTTGGTGGTTCGCAAGGTCTTTCGTACTTTCCTCAGTCGGTTAATGCTGCTGTTGGTGATGTCATTCAGTTCGAGTTCCAGTCGCAGAACCACACTGTCACTCAGTCGACTTTTGACACCCCGTGTGCGCCTCTTGCTGGTGGTATCAACTCTGGTTTCATGCCTAACCCCAACAACACTGTTAACCCCGCGCCCGCCATGGCCATGCAGGTGATGACCACTGATCCTCTTTGTAAGCTTTTTCTTCTTTTTTTCATCCATCTCAGTAATCTCTCGCTAACAATTTTCTAGGGATGTATTGCGCCCAGGGCAACCACTGCGGTCGCGGTATGGTTTTCTCCATCAACCCCTCCGCCGCCAAGACCCACGCCCAGTTCCAGGCCCGCGCCATCAACAGCACCGGAAAGGGTCTTGTAGGCTCCAACCTTACTGGTGGAACCGCCGTCCCCTCCGTTGGTGCTCCCGCCGCCACTGGTGCCGCCGGTGCCAACAAGGGCACTGTCGGTACTTCCACTGGTATTGCTGCTCCCTCGAGCGTGCAGACTGGCGTTGTCACCGGTACTGGTACTCTTCAGGCCGATGGCTCTTGCCTGTGCTCCGTTCAGTGCGGTGCCGGTTCTTTCCCCGCTGCTGCTCAGGGTATTGGTGCTTTCGGTGGTACTGCTGGTAAGTTTTCCTCGTCTCGGTAGATACAAAAGTTAATTGATTCGATGCTAACATGTAACCCCCCCCCAAAAAAACAGGCTCTATCTCTATGGCTCAGGCTGCTGGCGTTCTTCCTGCCTCATCCCGTCGTCTCCGTCGCCGCTTCTGGTAAAGCGATGACGTGGAGATGGAAACGAGGCCGCGGTGAAGCAGGAATGTCGGGTTATCGTGTATCTTTTGTTTTGTCCTGAGAACAAGCGTTAGGACACTAGTTATACGCTACGACAAAAAAAGGCCCACAGGTAGTTCTTTGTATGTTGTATTGTATGGAGGGGGGGTATTCAGGAATATTAAGAGGAGCTGGGGTGAAGACTTCATCTTTTTTTTTTTTTTTTTTTTTTTTTT
>MKGJ01000103.1:0-11483 GCA_002018255.1 Bretziella fagacearum | reverse complement strand
CCTTTTTTTTTTTTCTTAACACAAAATATCTTGTCAGAGTCCCTTCTCGGCGTTTATCACCTTTGAAAACTCCGGCGTCAAGACTTCCTGCAGTACAACCACATTGATTGGCTTACAAGCGCCCAAGTCTTAACCTCGGTTTAACAAGTTAGCGACTTGCCAGCCAGCCAGCCAGCCAGTCGTCCAGGAACTTGAAAAGACCTTTAAAGATAAAAATTCAAAGGGAATACAAGATATAAATGTGAAGCGAGAAGAGATGCCGGAACTACCTACATGAGAACGGATATTGGAGAAATAAAATAATAAATAAAATAATTGATGTGGTCATATGGGTGGTTTAAAGTGTAGAGAGAAAGGTTGGTTCTGTTGACACTCTATCCACGTTGACTACCTGATGATTAGAAGTCACAGTGGTATGGACAGTTCAAGATAGTAAGTTCTAGAACAACCAAAACACCGTATATAATATATATCGAAATAGCAAAATAAGATTCCTATATCCCAAGTAACTCCTCAAACCAAAAAAAAAAAAATAATGCCATGATTCCCCCCAACCAATCGATTGGCTACTAACAACCGCCTTTTCCCCTCTACCACCAACTAACCGAACCCGAAACACGTCGGCTTCCTACAAAAAAGCCCACCGTAACGCCCGGGGCTTTATTATATCTTTACACTTGGAGAGCTGAAAGAAGTACTGCAAAGCGCGCCTGCAGAGGGGCTCTTTCTTGTCTCGAGGAGTTCTTTTTTAGTTTGATATGAATGGCGGTTGGGTTGTATGGCCATACTAGATAAAGATACATATATTCATATCAGGTTCTCCATTATTGCATTTCTTTTTCTTTCTCTTCTTCCTGACTTTTGTCTTTTGTTTTATTACTTGATTTCTTTATATATCGATCTTTAGTGCTGAGCACTTTCAATCTTCCCTTTGTCTCTTCCTCATCCCGTTCTCTTCTTTTCACTAACCCTTTGTGTACAAGCTCTTTATTCTGTGATTCCAGTACGTTTTATTCTTTGTTCAACTGTTTGAATCTAACAAAGGCCGTCTTATATATATATTCTTTGATTTTCTTTGAGTTTTCTTTTTATGGCTTAGTTATTCGTCCAACCTTTTGTGTCGATATCCCGATTTGGCCGGGGCTCTCCACCAACAACATCACTACATTGGGAATTCGTGATACTGAATTTGGCCTTCTTTGAATCTGCAGCAACGCGTTGTGTAAAGAAAGAAAGAAAGAAAGAAAGAAATTTCCTCCTTTTTGCTGGAGCCTAATTTTTACTTTTTTTTAGGGGGGGTGGCCAGTATAAATTGCAGGTTCTCTGTTTCTTTTTGTAATTCTTTCTTGTCTTCTTCTCTTTCATCCTCATCTTATTTCATTTTCATTTCCTTTTTCCATTTTCTTCTTTACTCTATCTTCTGTCTCATTTCTGTACTTACTGGCCGGTCCAGTCTCACTTCACTTTCCATCTCGTTCTAGTAAGACCTCCGAGTCTCGACCTTTATCCATCTTCGTGGCTCTTGCTAACAATCTTTTCACTCTTACTCTCAAGCTTGCTTGATTTGATATCGCATCTGGCTCATTTTCCTTTACATACTTTCACAAAAACAAAACAACGAAAATAAAAATAACAACAAAAAAGGTCACTACACTACACCATGTTCAACCTCGCCGGAAATGCCTCCCTCCGAGGCTCTGGCCACCTAATTCTCAACATGCTCCGGGCTTTCACCGTCATCGTCCTCCTGTGCATCTCCGCCTCCTGCTGGGTCATGGTCGTCATGACCGGCAAGAACGGCTCCTTCTTCTTTTTCGACGCCATCTCTCAGATCTTTGCTTCCTCCATTGCTATCTTCCTCATCGTCTCCGAAACCGGCATCTTCCGTAAATTCTACCAACGCAACTGGCCCGTCTTCTCCGCCCGCTGTGGCCTCACCTGGCTCGGCTCTGCCCTTTCCATGCTTTCCTGCCACGTGCTGGGTGAGCTTAACAGACCCCAGCTGTCGCAGGATGCCATTGGCATGCCGTTGTGGCGGTTGATTCTGGCTTCGGGGATCCTGGGGTTGGTCTTTGGTATGCTGAATGTTGTTGCGAGTCTGGTCTTCCGCGACGGCGAGAATGGCATCAATGCGCGTAACATTCGCTCTGATGGCTCTCTTGCTGGCGTCACGCCTACTACCTACGCTGGCTCATACGCCTCGTCCACCCGCTCCGACAACTCCATTCACCACGAAAAGGTCTCGGCTGCCAAGCGCTGGACGCAGAAGCTGTCGCCCTTCAATGGAGGCAGTCGCCCCAAGATTAGCCCTCCTATCCAAAACTACAACAACAACGATATTGAAATTCCTGAGCCGCAGTCTCCCATGCCTCCCCATAACCACCAGTACGACTACAACAGCGATGTTGAGGCGTATGCGGACTCGGGTATCAGTCACGACCGCAGAAGTCCTGTTATGCCGGATATCACTCGCCCTGAGACGGCGCTGCACCCGATGAACTCTACCAACAATAGGGTTTCTCGGTACAGTGTTGTTTCTCACATTAACCGGTTCTAAACAAAACTAATACGACGCCACAATTCGACAAGCTCTTCACGTATGTACTTATTATGTACGCATAAAGGCTCTTTACCTCCCAAAAAAATACATCATACTTAACAACATTCATTTGTTTCTCATAATCACCTTGCTTTTCTTGCCAGTCTTTTATCTTTGGACTTTTTTTTTTTTGTACCCATAACCACCGTCTTTATTCCTTTGTTTTTTCTTTGTTGGCAAGTCTTGATATTCCTGTTTTTATTCTTGTTTTCTTTTATGTTTTCCTTTGTCTCTTCCATGATGATGGCTTTTTGATGTCTTATGTTATCATAAATACCCTGATAATGAAAAGTTACACTCTACAGTCAAATAGTATAGCGAAATACCAGTCATCGTAATTTATTTTGGCTACATGATATGGAATTTGTTATGCTGTCAACTATTTAGCCTCTTAGGGTTACACGACAGACATAGTTACACAAACAACCCTGAAAAATGTGGCGTCCAGCATGTTCGATACTATCCACGTGACCAAATGTGGCGCACGAGTATCCGCATATAATTCCATCAAGCTCTGGTTCGCTTCGTCGCGCGATCCCCCCCCAGTAAAGTCTTCAAAGAATTTACCTTCACCTTATCAATTGCGTAAACGTCCACGTCGTGAACCTAATCATTCAACCCAATCATCTACCAGTGGCAAGTTCCGTCATTTGTGATTTCTTTCTTTCTTTTTTCTTTTTGGGAGCCATTAGCAACGTTCACATTTCACAGCGGCGCCTTGTCCTTGTCTCGTTTCTTCCATTTCTAATCATTTCTCATCACAGCATATTTCGATAACCGGGGGCGAACTTGGAACATCTCGTCGCATTGTTAATTCGGAGGTTCTCTAGTACTGACCAGATTGTCCTATTTTTTTGATACCATCGAGGGCTACGATTGTCTACGATCTCTCACGATACCTACGATACCAATACATTG
This sequence comes from Bretziella fagacearum, assembly GCA_002018255.1. Taxonomy (NCBI): domain Eukaryota; kingdom Fungi; phylum Ascomycota; class Sordariomycetes; order Microascales; family Ceratocystidaceae; genus Bretziella; species Bretziella fagacearum. The sequence goes on along the minus strand of MKGJ01000103.1, from coordinate 7,966 downwards.
AGCTTCTGCTTACCGTTGATATAATAGCTGTTTCAATTAGTTTGGCGACTGCGACTAGCCAAGCACGCGAGACTTTCTTCGCATCATCACTACCACTCCGATCCACCACGGAACACTTGTCGACTCCGGATCATCAGCTTCATCTGACAAGAGGCGATATTTTATTTGGAGGACTGGACTTGTGATTCGGATACAGCGTGTGGACGGATACGGGAATTTTTTTTTGGACGGGAATTGGGGAAGAAAAAGAAGCAATACTGATTCTTGAAGGGCCTTTGGTATCGTTCGTTATTGTGTCGATCGACTTGAAAAAAAAAGGGGCTACTTGTCGTTACTGCGCGACATTGTCATCGCCGTACACATACATTTTGTTGAGCTTCCTTGTCTTGTCTTGACGACGTCCTAGTCTTTGTGTCTGGTTCTATTTTCTCCGTTGAAGAGTTGAATTACTGCATTGTGTGTTTTTCTTGTTGTGAGCCTGCGCGCAAAGGAGGATATTATTTTCTATCTAAAGGACTCTAAGGACTAGCTTTGTGTCTTGTTTTTTTTCCTTCTGGTTTTTTCTTCTTGTTTTCCATCTCTTGGAACGGATCGTACATACAGACAGGCAGCATTTACAGACGAGTTGGTTGTCCTTTCTTTTGCTACTTGAACTCACTTGGACATTGTAATCTTGCCTGGGCGTTGGGAAATCAAAGGGGGCCGTATCACCTTTCATCTATTTGCATCTCTAGCTTTTCCACACGTTGTGGGCTTATCAGATTGAGGCTTCACGTGTGTGGCGTTTCTGCTGAAGTTGTATTATTGAATTCCCGATTGGGTTGTTCACCACCTTGATTTGGATCTTGAGAGTTCAGCTTGGTGTGGAGTAACGAAGCAACGGATTTGCTTTACGTACGCGTTGTTGATTTCTTTGTTTTTTTCATTTCTCTTCTGGAGGGGTAATTTTCTTGCTCCCCCAAACCCTTTTTTTTGTCTGTAGACTTTGACGCTTCTTCTGAAATCGTCTGCAAACTTTGCCATCTTCCAGACGACATTGCGATATATCAAGACACCAAGGCTTTCAGTCTAGTCTCCATTCCTCCTTTGTCACATCTCCTTGCAAGTAAAAGAAGAAACTCTGTCTGCATTGCTGAAGCCAATCGTTGAGACACGACCGACATTGTGTGCATCATCTTTGGTTGGGACGAAACATCAAACCCTGATCTCACCATCGACGAGACAGATTTTTTCACTTACTAATAACTCTGTCTACTCATTTCATACAACCACATCATGGCCGACTACGAGTCTGCTGGTGCTGAGGTCGCCGAGGACTTCCGGAGCGCCCTCGAGGACATGAAGACTGTCTTGCGGTTAGAGATCATGAATCTCTGCCAAATTGCTCGGGAGAACACAGAGTTTGCAGTCGACATTGCCGAGACATTACAGACATTTATTCTAGAGGTAAGTGATGGACGCCCTATACACTCATTAAAGAACATCACAATGCTAACATGAACCTTCTAGGCTGCACCTCAACGCAAGCTCCCCGCTCTGTACGTCCTCGATGCGATCGTCAAGAACGTTGGCACGCCATACACCCTATACTTGGCTCCAAAACTATACAAGATGTTCATGGAGTCGTATGCCACTGTCGATGCCAACGTCCGCCGTAAGATGGAGGAGATGCTGCGCACCTGGAAGCAGCCAGTTCCTGGTTCCATTGACACCCGGCCCGTCTTCCCACTGGAGGTTGTTAATCCAATCGAAAATGCCTTGTTGAAGGCATCATCATCTGCCGTCCAGGCGCAACAGAAGATCTCTGGCCGACCTCACGCTGTAATGCGTAACTCGCCTGTCTCATCCGACCGGACGAACTCTCCATACCCGGGACAGCACACAGAGCAGCAACAAGCGCAGCAACAGGCGCAGATGATGCGCCGCACGGTCAGCAGGGATATGGGCACGCCAGTGAACCATCCCGGCATGGGCGTGCCTGTGCCTGTGCCTGCTGCGGCGCCGCCTGTTACTACTCCTACTCTCACTCCCACGGCTGCTTCTTTACCAGTTGACATCGAGAAGTTGAAGATTGATGTCGTTAAGCTGATCCGGAATCTCCAGATTGCTGGGTCCCACTATCCCCATGACGAGACGATTGCTATGAAAACTCGTGCTCTCATGGATTTGCAAGGGCTCTTCAATCACGTTTCGGCCCTTCTCCCGGAGCAACTGATCCAAATCAGGCAGCAAGTGGATGATTTGTCAGCATCAACACTTGTTCTCTTCGGCCATCTCTTCCCTCCCTCAAACACTCACACTCCCACTCCTCCGGCTGCCCCTAGAGTCACCCTCGACTCTATCCTTGGAGCTGGCGCTATGGCTGCGCTTCTTAAGCGTCAAACACCCACGCCCACGCCTAGCGCCACCTTTTCCACCGCTCCACCCCCTCAACTGCCCACTATATGCCACAGTCCGGCCCCTCCCTCCGCTCCCACCGTTATGCGTAGTCAAAACATGGGAATTCCTCAGGCCGCAACCATAGTCCCCGTTATGACGCCGTCGGTTGCTCCTACTCCAACTCCACCGCCGGCTGCCGCTACTCCCACGCCTCCCGCTTCTTCTGTGTCTGAGGCTATGGGCCTGATGCAACAGTTACGGAGAGCGGGAATCTTGCCACCGACGCCCTCGGGACAGCCTGCAGCAGCGCCTGCTCCGGTAGTACCGCAAATTCCTCAGGTGCCCAGGGCGGTGCCTGCGCCCATGCCACTGATGCCGGCGGGACTACCAAGGATGCCGGTGTTACCGCCGATTATTGCGAATGCTTTAGCGGCGCAACGACAGAAACCGCAGCAGTGGAGGCCACCGCAAGTTGAGAAGGAGGAGATCTTGCTGGATGCGGCGTCACTCAAGGCTGAGTAAGTAGCAACCCTGAATCTCACTGGAAGACTTTTCTGTTTGCTAACCTGTTTATTCTATAGCCGCTCACATCTCCTTCCCACGATGCTTGATGGTCTTGGCAAGCCGTGCTCCCAGTGTGGTCGTCGTTTTACAAACGACGAAGCAGGCCGCAATAAGCGTGTCTCCCACATGGATTGGCACTTCAATGTTCACCAACGCAGCATGAAGGCCGAAAAGCGCGGCCAGCATCGTAGTTGGTACTTGGACGGCAAGGCCTGGGCTGTCTCTCGTGAGAGTCTCGACGCTGAACTCCTTGACAGTGCTCCTTCAACGAACGCGGCCCCTCAAGCTCCGCAGGTCCAATACATTCCTGTGCCGGACCCCAGTGAGGGTATCAACACGGCGTGCTCGATCTGCGCCGACAAGTTTGTCAACAAGTGGCTGGACTCGGCACAGGAGTGGGTATGGTTGGACACGATGCGCGTTGGAAATAAGGCGTATCATGCGAGTTGCTATGGGGAGGCGTTTAGGTCGAGGAATACGCCGGAGCCGGTGTTGGGGAAGAGGAAGGCGGAGAGTCCGGTGGCTGGGGGGTTGTTGGGGGTGGAGGGGAAGAAGTGGAGGGCGGAGATTTCATGACGGTGATGGATCACCGTGGTGTGAACAAAAGGATGGTGTGGTTGGGTGGTATGGGATCTGGATTCTCCGTTGTTGATATCATGTTAACGTTTTATACTTTTTTTTGAGTCTGTTATACGCTCACCATTATCAAATAAATTTCATCTAACAACCTTGACGTCTTTTACTAACCATTATGAATGTGCATATGCGCCTTGTTCTGCCATTGTTTATAGATCTGACTCTACCCATTTACCATTTTTGAATACCCAACCTTTCCTCCAAACTTCTCAAACACGCCTTCCAGACTTCCTTCCCTTTTCCCTCCGCCCAAGCTCCCACTGTTTTCAACCCTTCAAGATCCTTGAGCATATGCTTCTCACTAGTCGTCCCATCTAACACACAGAAACTCCTTAATCCAACCAACAAAGCATACAACGCCACCTCCCGTCCCACGCCCGTCTTTGTAACTACCCGCTGAACACATTGACTTCTCAGTAACTCCGGGTTTGCATTCAGTGTCCAGAATGGCTGCATGACAATGGACCGTTGGTGGCACCACTCGTACAAATCTAGTGTATAATTCTCTTCGTGTAGTCGATTCTGCACAATCACCGGTTGGATGGTTGTTTCCGTTGCGACATGGAGCGCCTGGAGGTCTGTCAGATAGACATTGGAAATACCGAGAGTGCGGATCTTTGAGGGGACGTAGCTAGAGAGGATGGTCCAGGCTTGGAGTGTTAGGGCAGGGGTTCAGATGGGAGAGTGTAGGAGAAGACAGTCGATGTAGGGGGCGGAGTCTGAGATAGTGAAGTTGGAAAGAGAACTGGCAATGGAGGCATGGAGTTGGGCTTCGAGGGGAGCAGTTGGCGAGTAAGGGAGGTTTGAGCGGTCCAGACCGCTGAGAGGGGTGAATTTGGTTTGAATCTATAGATGTTAGTTTGGTTGCCATAATAGTGAAGCAAATGCCAGAAAACCTATATATAAATCCTCCTGCTTAACAATCCCCTATCAAATTGCCCTCCTCACCCCTTCCCCCACCCCCTTCTCGTGATGATGCTTCGGCTGCGCCGCCGTATCAACCCCCCGAAACCCATGCTTAATCGCCCAGTACACCAGCTCCTCCGTCCTCTCCCCCTTCCATGCTGTTCCGTAAATCAACCGCAGGATCGTTACACCGGAGCCTCCAAGGTTTCCCGCAATCTTGAGAGGAGCTGCAATGTAGGGGATACCGGCGATGTTGATGGTGTGTTTAGGTTGTTGTTGAGGTTGGTAGTGATTAGGTAAGCAAGTGAAGGACCAATCAGGGAAGAAGGGTTTGAAGTGGGTAGAATGTCACATGACCAGGTGCGGTTATATCCCGATTAGGAAACTACTAATTTATGATGGTGATCATGGTAGTTGCCATATTAGGATGAGGCTAGCAGCGTTGGACGTGGAGGAGCATTTCTACGAGGCTGCGAATTCTTTTGGCTGATTCTTTTTTCATCTTCGTTTGATTCGTTAACCGGACTCATCAAACAACATCGACTTTGGTTATCGTCAAGTTAAAACATCATTGTGGGTATTCGCGATATATCGGTTGCCTTTGTTGATGTTGTTTGATTGGGTATTGTTTTGATACCCTCTATATTAGACGTTCAGCTTAGGCCATACGCTTGCCCGTCCTCTCATATCGCCTATCAATTTGCTCACCATCACTTGACCATTATCACTTTCTCATTGGTTCGATTTTATCATATTTACTATTAGCCTTACACAAGATGGCAAGTTTGTTGTGATTGAGATTGTTCATATACATTGTACACAATACTAATGGTTAACCTTTGTTCTCTACAGGCTTCTTTGGGCTCTCTTAGGCCTCCTGACTATCTGGTCAATGGCATTATATCAACTTCGTGCCCTCTTCAAGAGAAACTACCGATCGAACTACTCTTCATGATATCCGAATATCTTGACACATCTCAAGTTCGTAGCCTCTTACTTGCATCGCGATCTATGCACCATGTTTTCAAATCGGAGATCTATCGTCACGATGCCCACTCTCAGAACAAGGCCCTCGCATTCGCAGCTATGGGCCTCCGGCGATCGCCAGTTCCATCGTGGAAACTTATTCACAAGAGTCTGAAATTTGACTCTAACCTCAATGCCCACCATGTTGTGAAAGGAAAGGGTGATGCTCAAGCGCAACTGACCCCTCTTCACATGGCACTGTTGTCGGGATGTTCACCAGCCACCATCATCCAACTTCTCGACAATGGCTGTGACCCGCGTGTACCTACTCGGAATTGCAAGTATCTGCTCAATCTGACGTGCCCTGGCACTGTTACACATTCCAGCTCAGTAATGAGATCCTACCAGCACAGCGATTTAGTACCTACGTCAATAATCTTTCTATTGGGTCTCAGATCGTCGACTGACTACCGTACTGTCAAAACTTTCGACGCTTTGCTTCGAGCAGGGATGCCCACAGAAGTCCGCTTTGGAGACGACCGATCTATATACGCCACGACTCTCCACTACAGTGCGTTAATTGGTGATAAGGGTCTGGTGCAGTATCACGTCAAGAAGCTGGGATAGGATATCAACGTGCGTGATCTGAGACTACGCACTCCTCTTCACTGGGCTCTTCAAATTCGAGGCCACAAAACGCATCAGACCATTCAATGGATGCTACAACATGGAGGAGATCCGAACTCGGCGGATGAATGGGGATGGTCGGCGCTTCACCATCTGGCCAACTGGGCTATATCTAGGAAGTTTGCCTTGTCTTGTCTACGAACTTTGCTAGAGGCTGGGGCACAAAATTCTTTAACGCCTCTTGGGAACACGCCAGTCGGAATGATGATTTCGTCTTTGAGCTCCCGGGAGAGTCTACGGAAGCACCGAATCAAGATGTTGAATATCATTCTAGACTTTGGATTTCGAGTCAATGATGCAGATATCATGATGTTGATACAAGATGAGTGTGTGGTGGCCAATTACAATGCACATTCGCCAGATCGTGAGCATCTTGATAACTTTGATCGGTTAGTGGTTCGCATGATGTGGCCGGCAACGGTCACTGAGCAGGACCTCATGGACTATGCCACAAGCAAGCGGTTTCCCGGCAGTAGTGAACTGTGGAAATGGATTGCCAATGTGAGTTCTGACATGTTTTGTGATATCCTGTGGGAGGTTCGAGAGAAAGCCTAGAAAGCCTTGCCCAAGATGCGTCAGAAGGAAGCATGGCCTGTGATGCCTCCTCCCAAATCGACATGTCAAATCCCTCTTGGTGAACAGTCTCTAGTTCTTTTGTCACTTCTTCACCGCGTTGCTTCTGGTATGACTGTGCCCCAGGGATTGTCTAACCTTATCCGAGAGGCAGCAACATTTGCGCCAAGTCGGTATGATATAGGTGGAATTATTCGTCGATTTTCATGGTGGGGTCTTGATATTGGGAGTATAGTGGATGAAGAAACAGGAAACACTCTGCTTCACGATCTTGCAATGTGTCGACTCGATACTCGCGATATGAAGGGCCACCAAATCCGTATGTTGCGGTGGTGGACAGACACGATATTGGTATTGCGGAAACTAGGAGTTAATGCGGCGGTTACAAACAAGGAGGGATTAACAGCACAGGACATTGTTCGAAAGGATCCCCGGGTCTCTTCTGGGTCTCTGGAATCTGAGATCCTAAGTCCCCTTCGGTCTACAGAAAACTACGAGCGTGGTTTCCGGATGATGGCCATCTCAATCCGAAAACAATCCAAGTTATCGGAGGAGGTAAGTATGGAAAAGAACAAAACGGAGTTCTACCCATCGATGGTTCGGTGGTGGTTTACTACAACGTCGCAGGTCAACGACGGCGGGGATGTGATGATTTCGGAGAATGGGGAAGTCGAGGAGATTGAGGAGACGGAGTGGATTGAAGACGTGAACTTGACGAACACTTTCATCCATTAGAACGTGGGCATTGAAGAAGTGGATTGATGGTAGATCTATGGATCATCAGGTGACAGAGGTCATGGACTTGGTAACCATATCCCAATATCAGTATTGCTAGTTTTTATTGGAGGGGTGGAGGGGGGTATACTTTGAGAGCGAGCTACAGTTGATTTTTCTATATGGGCAAATGCATACAGAGTTCTGTCATTCACAGGCTTTTGATACGAACTATAATTACTAAACCGTGTTGTTGCAGAATGCCAATCTATGAATTAACGATCTGACGATCAACCGAACACTTTGGGTGGCCAACGTCTCGATGCTTATGTACGGTGACGAGATTACAGACTAGAGATAACGAAGGGGGGGCCGGAACCGTGGATCGATAATGTGATGGGGATGGGGATACCGAATGAAGAAGACCCGGAGTTCATTTGGTGATTGTGAGGAAGGGAGGGAGGATATGGCATGAAAGTATTCTAGGATTGTTGCTGATGATGGTCAATATTGGTGGGATTTGGAGGGGGGAGGGTGGGAG
>MKGJ01000102.1:40979-61653 GCA_002018255.1 Bretziella fagacearum | reverse complement strand
CCCCCCCCCCTCCAAATCGTCATCGTCATCAACCAAATACCCCATCTCTATTCATCGTCCTTCTTACAATCACAACCGCCAAAATGAACCCTGAGTAGTGAGTTCACCCTTCATTCAAGCTCGTCGTTGTTGCCGCTACTACCACTACCACCGCCGCCAACCATCACTATTACTGGCTCTTCCCACTGGTACTGTTTTCGTCGCTACGACTGTCGTTACAGATCCCAACTGCAATGATGCTCTTCCGTCATCGCTGCCTGTCATCATCCGCCATCGGTTTCATTTTCCCCCGACCGGCCCCGGCGATAGGTCTGGCTGTTGGTGATACTAATGGAGTGGCCGGCTTTGGTGTTCGCGATGGATGATGGCATTTTGTCAGGCTGGCATCACGAAGAGACACTGCATTTCCACCCCTACTTCCCCCCCAGCGATCGAGACCCGAGAAACCCTTGCTAACGGTTGACTTCTGTATCAGAGTTCCGCCTCTCCCGATGTGTAGCTTATGTAGCTTATGTCTGCGCGATATCCTCGGCCAGTGAGAAATGCTTTATCCAACATCATCCGACGACTGTCTGTACCTTTGGATCAAAGACGATATGCTTCGAATTACCGATCCGCTGCCTAATTCCGACCGTCATCCTCTATTAGCCGTCTCGCCACACAGCCTTTGTATAGCTTTGTCATCAACACCCCCCCCCTGCTAATCAAATGTCTACCCGCCGTGTTATAGATACGACTATCTCTTCAAGCTTCTGCTTATCGGTGACTCTGGTGTCGGCAAGTCCTGCCTTTTGCTCCGTTTCGCCGACGACACCTACACTGAGTCCTACATCTCCACTATCGGTGTTGACTTTGTATGTTATCTGACTGTCTGGAATAGGGGGGGGAGAGAGAGAGAGAGAGCCCAACATTGCTAACCAAGTCTTTGTGTCCATAGAAAATCCGCACCATTGAGCAGGACGGCAAGACCGTGAAGCTTCAGATTGTAAGAATTTTTTTTGACTTTTAATTTTTTTTTTATCCAAGCTCCAATTTTGACATTCAACTAACAAACAAAACAGTGGGATACCGCCGGTCAAGAGCGCTTCAGAACCATCACCTCGTCGTACTACCGCGGTGCCCATGGCATCTGCGTCGTCTACGATGTCACTGATGAAGACTCGTTCAACAATGTCAAGCAATGGCTGCAGGAGATTGACCGTTACGCCACCGAGGGCGTCAACAAGCTGCTGGTCGGCAACAAGAGTGATATGACGGACAAGAAGGTTGTCAAGTACGAGGTTGCCAAGGAGTTTGCTGATTCCCTGGGCATCCCCTTCCTCGAGACCTCGGCCAAGAACGCTAGCAACGTTGAGCAGGCTTTCTTGACCATGGCCCGCCAAATCAAGGAGCGCATGGGTGCCTCGACTGCCAACAACACCAAGCCTAGCGTGCAAGTTGGTCCTGGTCACGGCGTTAACACGTCGTCGAGCGGCCCTTGCTGCTAAACGGCAAAGGATGGAGAATGTTGTGTGTGATTTTGCTATTGGATGTTGAACGCCTGCCTTCAAAGGCTAATGATGATGGTCTGAACTTGGGGAGGAGGAGTGGTGGAGTGGGTTTTGGGTTTTAGGTTTTGGGTTTTTGGGTCGGTGAGGATAGTCGTTTGTGAAGGGGAGAGAATATGGAAGGATGAGACGTGAACTGTATATGGGACGATCTAGCATGTTAATGTGTAGCAGCAAAAGCATTTAGTCAATCCCGTCAGCCAGGCCGTCACTCCCTATCCCATTTCTATCCGTCCGTCTCTCCTTTTTTTTTTTTTTTTTTTTTCTTTTCTTTTCTTTTCTTTTTTCTTTTCTGCGTTTCTTTGCTCTTTTGGTCATGTCTTATTCACATCTACTATGTATTGCTCCCATCATGTTGTTCCCGGGGGGGTTCTTTGTCGGCTCTATTCCGGGGTGCGGTATTCATGTTCTTGTATCCGTCCTTGCTCACTGTTCCTTGGCCCCACGCTTCTTTCTCCCTTGGTACTCTTGATGATGGGATGGTCTTGGGATTTTTCATTCTACGCTTTATGTTAGTTATTGCTATACTTTTTTCTACTTGATTGAGTGCTGCAGGTGAACACGTCAAGGAATATTGTGACGTCACAAGACACATGTGAGATGGATATTCTATCACGTGACCAAACAATTATTTTTAGTCGATAATGATGAAATTCTTGAAACTCTGGATAAAATCCACTTCGACTTAACTAAACAAAGGAAATTACAATAGATAGACAGAACAAAAAAGAACACTATAGGCAAGAAACCAGCCTGGTATACCCCATAACAAAACACACAAAGGAAATAAAGAAACTTTGACGCACTGAAAGCGAGACACAGATAGTTGGTGATGCTGACTAAGCAATGGCTTCCCGATGAGGAAAGTAGTCCAAAATGTCGAGATCCACTCTAGACGTCATAGAAAACCCAACTAGATTACGACAATAAACACATAAGCGACAAGGAAAGGTCAAAAGGAAAAGAGAGAAGAGAAGATGGGGGGTCTTAGGCAAGGCCAAGGAATCTCATAGCTTTGCTATTGGGCGTCAGACGCGGAGACCGCTTCCGCATAAACATGGGCACAAGGCGGCGTTCATCAGCTTCAAGGCCAATATCATCTTCCCCATCCGCCCACTCCGATACATTAATCTCAACAACCGACTCATTGTCAATCGCAATAGGCACACCATCTCCCAAAATCTTACTAATCGGTGAGACATTCCGCGGCTGTTCGCCTAGAATTCCCCGACCTTTGGGTGGCCGTGACAACTTGAAGCCCTCGCCGCGGGCTGATGATATCGGCGTCAATGGAATGTGCGTTGACTGTGCGGAGTCGCGGTGTGGGAATGGGGAAAAGGGTCCCTTGATGGGGGTGCGGCCAGCAGGGGATAGTGGGGGGCAGTCTTCATCGGGGAGGGTCTCGTAAAAGGGGGAGATGGCGGCGAGGACGGCTGCAACAGCGGCGACGAAGGATTCGATTTCGGAGGGGGTAGCTGAGGAGGAAAGGAGGAGGTTGGCACGGGTGAGGGCAGAGGTGGAGGGGGTGTCGGAGGAGGGGACAAAGGTGGAGTAGGCGGAGGTGGAGGTGGGGGAAGGGGGGCGGTAAGGGAGAGGGTTGAAGGGGGCTTTTTCAGAGTCGGTGGCGTCGAGGATTTGGGCGACTTTCATTATTGAGGAGCCAATCATTTTTTGCACGGCGAGGATGGTGGGGAGATGGTCTGATGGGTATTCGAGGAGGAGGTAGCGGATGTGGGTGTGGGCGGCGAGGAAGGTTTCAAGGTGAGGGATCACAAGAGAGGCGAGGAGATAGGGGTTTGTAAACGGGTTGTCCTCGGTTTGGTAGAGGAGCCGCTGTGAGGTAAAGGCCTGCATAGCATTCACAATCAGATACCGCAAGTCCAAGCGTCCCGACCGTGAATCTCCCGTCGGCTTCGTCCCCAGCTTTTCCAACCTCCGCGAGATATTTCCAGTAAATGCCTTATCGACACCATTCTGCGCTCCCAGCGCAATGATGAAATCAACCTTGCGCTTCTCGCGGCCACCATCAGATCCTTCCGTCTCGCGAAAGACAGGCTTCCAGAGCCCGTTAAGCTCCGGGAGCATCGGGCAGAACTGCTGATATCCGACCTCGCCGCGGGGAAATTGCTTATCGAGGACAGCGCGGAGGGCATTCTGCACAGTGACGGCAGTCTCAGCGTGCGAGACGGGAAGCACATGGAAGCGCGAGGAGAGGTTCTCTGGGATTGCGGCACCAATGGGGCCAATGGGCGGTGTGTGCACGGGGGTCGGCGGGAACGAAGAAAGAAGATGTTGATCTGAAATCGGCAGGGCAACACTGGAAGAAACATCACCGACCTCGGAGGCATTTGGTGCTTGAAGGCTGCCGCCAAATTCATGGCCATCCTGAGACAGACGCACCTGCGAGGAGCTAGCCCGCCGGGCGCCGTCATTGAGCATATGCGGCATTGCAGGAGTCGGAATGAAGAAAGAAGCTGGCCGAGCCGGGCGTGAGATGACCACGCGGGATATCGAGGGCCTCCGGGCATCCGGGAAGCGAGCAGTACACGGGAATGAGCCAGTCTGGAAGTGGCTCATGACGCGTTCCAGGAGGCTGTCGTGGGACTCGTCGCGGAAGAAGACGACCATGTCTTCGGTAAAGGGGAGGAGGTTGCGGACAGAGGGTATGGGTGGAGGTGGGGGAAGGGGGGCAGTTGGCATGGTGGAGAGGCGGCGGGATTCGCGGCGGGCGGCGGCAACGGCGGATTCCCGGCGAGATTCACGATGAAACTCACGGTAGGATTCGCGACGGGAGTCACGGCGGTTGACGGGAGCAGCTGTGTCTTGGATGTGTTGGCCAAAAGATGAGGTGAAGCAAGCGCGGAATCTGGGTGGTGACGGCTCAGAAAGTTCTGGGGGTGACAACTGAAGTAGAGGCGAGGCGTCGTGTTTGGGTAGGTAAGTACTAGGAGACATGTCTATGCATGATGCCGAGCGAGTGGTGACATCGACAGCGCGGGCCAAAGATGATGATGATGACTCAGAGACAATGGGTTCTTTCTTTGGAGGAGGTGTATTGGGCGGGTTATTCTTGTGCTTGGGCGAAGCCTTCTGTGGCGGCGCAAACTGCAGAGAACGCGCTCTCTGTGGTGCCTTGGCCGGAAGCGGTAACAGAGTCCGCAAGTCAGCCGCCCAGTCCGCAACACTCTTGTTATCAGTGGGTAGTGGCTTATTCCGGCGCGGCGGCGGATACGGTGTTGTCGGAGAGACGCAGGAATCCCGGCACGAGCTGCGGTCACTAGACACAGTCTCGGTGGGAGAAAGAGGTCTCTCGTGAAGATGCGAGGTCCCCCGTGGGCTCATCTCGGGACCAGGCATGGCACCCGGGAATACAGAGGATACTCGACTGTAGACTTCACTAGCCTCTTGGGGCTCCAGGTCAGCCAACGGGCTGCCAAACATGTAAAAGGCGGCTAGGTCGCCAAAGCGGTCAGTGAAGCCATAGACGGGGAGACTCATGGAGCGGGGACGAGGACGCAGGGAGGAAGCGGAGTACGGTTCAGATTGCAAGTCAGAGGTCTTTTCGTCAAGGGCTTCAGCGGCGCGCATGGCATTGAGCATGCGTTCTTCAAAGGTGCTACCGAAGCAGTCGTCGTCGAGTTCAGGCTCGGGGGATTCGGAAGAAGGGAGACCTAAAGCAAGTAGCGACGGCGGTGGAGGTGGTGGCATCGTCAATGGCATGGGTGGGATGGGGTTACTGCCGAGCATTTCGCGCAAGTGAACTTCAGCCATACCGACGTTGCCGTTGGCGTCCCAGTCGGAGATGAACTGAATGGCCATGGCGTAGGCACGGGCGGTGCCACCGTTTAAAAAGACTAGACGTTTGGCTTCGAGGGAGCCGGCACGAATAAAGTCAACGGCTGCATCGTGACGGGCGGCGGCAGCGTTGTGGATGTGGCGGAGGTAGGTGTCGGAGGTGGTTATGTGGTGGGAGAGGTTGTCTGGGAGGTAGGTTTGGAGGGCGGGGAGGACGAGAATGTGGGGGGAGGCGGGGAGGAGGCGGAGTTGGGTGCAGACGACTTCCGAGGGGCCTTCGAAGACGACGATGCTACCTTTGCCGAGGAGGTCGGTGGAGGCGGTGGAGGCTTTGCGGGCCATTGTTTGAGATGGACGGCTAAGAGGGTAGACTTTGTGTGTGTGTGTGTGTGTGTGTGTATAGCTGTTTCAAGTTTGTTTTGGTTGGTAAAGGTTAAGAGAGAAAGGATGATGTTTATATAGTCAGCTGTTTGTTGACAACTGTTAGTATGTGTTTTCTTTGTTAAGAGCTTCGCTGATGTGTAGTCTGAACGAGGTTCGTGATGTTCCAAATGCGGCAAGAAGTTTATGTTTAGACTAAAAAAAGACAAACGCGGTAGTTACCTTCTTTCCTGGACTAAGCACAGACATGAGGAAAGAGCCATTATCAACATACCAAATGATAGCAAAAAGCTATATTATTTTCTTTTTTTTTCTTTTTTTTTTCTGTATCGTTTAATTTCTTGTATATCAAAGATATTCTTAGGTTGTCTAGTTCTTTTTCTTCTTCTTCAAGGGAGAAATAAGAGGAAGAAGTTTAACAAGTGGTAAAGAAGATGACAGACAGAAAAGGGAGAACAAAAACAGAATGGAATGGGGTTGTAGAGAAGAAGAAGTAGAAGGGAGGAGGAGAAGGAAGGATAGAAGAGGGGAAAGCTAGTAATGATATAAGAGTTACAAAGAGAGGAAAAAGAAGGGTTTTTTTTATTTCCTTGACGGCGTGAGACCTTTGTGAGTCAAGATAATAATACAGGCGTTTTTAGGAGGGGAGGAGGAGGAGAGAGGAGAATAATAAGTTCGGTTATTTTACTTTAATATGCATATTTTATTGTATTATAAACTTGGATAGAAGTGGCCGGGGACCGGGGGGGGGGGGGAGGCGGAGGATGGCTACGGAGGGGTTGAGCAAGGAAAGAAGCAGTTGACAAGGGAAAGTTGCGGCGGGTAATGTTTGTTTGGTCATGTTCAGAATGTTTTTGGGTAGTAAGTAGGAAGAAGGAAGACGTAGTAGGAGGGAGAGGAAATGATGAGGCTTGGGGGGACTTTGTAATATTATTTGTCGTTTTCTTGCCACGTTCACAGGTTGTTAAACGAGGACAAGTCATGTCCAATACCCAACTGACTCTTCCAGCTTCATGCCATCTATTCAGCTTGAGCCAGACCGCCTACAATATATTTCCCATGATTGCCCTTCTTCCTACTAATAAACCCTCATCTCCCATATCCCTCGGCCCAGAACAGCCGGTCTTCTTGCGGCCTTGATACTATATAGCCCTATACAATTCACATTCTGATATAATCCTTGGCCCCAATAAACAACCTTTTTCACACTCTCACTCGCCTAAAGCCAGCTTCATGTCCAAGCGAGGCTTCTCTTTTTAGAGTAGGCAGAAGCAAAAGACACATATAGAGATAGCATCCATGATTCCGAGTGGCCGGGGGGGAAGGAGGAGATGACAACCGGGTGGATGCACAGGGTGATGGGGATTTCACGGAGATGCATTTCACGTGTTACGGCAGATGGTGTGGCGTTTCTGGATGCATGAGAGCGATGATGGCGGTATATTTTTTTTTCTCGTAAATTTTGGGGGGCTGGGAGGAGGAGTTGGCACAAACAAGATCATGTTTCCGAATGGTAGATGTAATGGAGGGTCGGAGGTAGCAGGATAAGGATTGGTTTCTTAGGTAGTACCAAGGTAGTTTGTTATTGTTGCTGTGTTTATGTATAAGTGAGATTCTCTTAGGGTTGTTATATTCTGACTGCTCCATTCAACAGAAGAATACAAAACTGTCTATATGTGAATCATCAAGTATAGATGCCGTGTCCTGATACACGGCATCTAGCTGGTCATGAGACTGAATGACCCTGCATGACCGTGGAATTGTTCCTTTCCTTCCGTTCGCTTAATAGTTTGGTTTGACCTCTAATGAATCCTCGTTTCTGTCAACTTCAATTTCTTTCTTTCTTTTTATCTCCATCAGGGTCCTTTCTCCCATTTCACTCTCGCTTCTTCATCCCTGGCCAGTGTATCCTTCGTCTGTCGATCTTTCCATTTGTAGTTACTCGAGTTCTCCATAGAAGCTCGAGCTTGCTACTTTAGCGTCAGACCCTTTTGGTGGGTTACGACTACATACACGCACGCATGGTGGAGGTTTGTTGGATGCAGAAGTGTGTTTCAGGCGAGCTCTTAAAAGGTAGAAATTCCCTAGAGGAGGAAGATTGCTGTGTGGGAAGTTGGATGGCTTGTTGGCCTCCTATGAGTGCAGATCATATTCTTTTGGCGCTTTTTCTGTTTCTTTCTACTCTTGATAGACTTTGGGCCGTCGCCAATGCAGGTACGGGACTTTTTACCTTTATTACCTATTTCTTGGCCATGTTTAGTTCCTTGCTTTGTTTTGATATAGATAAATAAACTCGGAATATTATTAGCAGCTGTCAGCATTTCAAACTCCCGCGACCCAGCAGTTAACTAACAATAATCACCAAGATTTGACGGCATAATAATCAGAGTACAATTATATGGAAAGAGGGAATACATTGATGGTCTCTGTCATATTACAAACCAACGCCTCAAACCAACAACAGAAACATGATTTCATTAGACAAGAACAGGCCAATAATCACGTTCCGTCTGCGACAAACAAAGGACAAAGGTGATTGTGGCTTGTTCCTTTGATCCTTTTGCATTCTAACCTTTATCTCCCCCCGATTTCATAGATACGAGGTGTCTTTGCATCTCAGGGTAACCGCCTCCTTTGGTCATTCTTGCAAATATGTGCCTATTGTCACGACAATCCTACAAAGTCCCTTACGCATATCTTTTCTTCAGCACATTTAATTTCATTGCATTGTGTCTTTGAATGAACAAGAATCAAGTTGATGTTAGGCAACGAATGGGGTAATTTCCTAGTTTGTGACAAATACTCGAGACTCGAGAACTCGACTCGACTCGAGGAAGGAAGGAACTCGAGAAAGTCTAGAACTAGAAGGAAGTTGTAGAGTCTATCCAAAAATGGTAGGAAGCACAGAAAACAAATTAAGTGTCTGTATCTACTTACCTAACGGTAATTACCATTTGTGTGCAAATCTTGGAACGACATCTCATACCCTCTCAAGAGCTTAAAAGGTCTGCCATTGCTTGTCGGAGAAGATAAAACCAAAATATTGATGGAATGTGCTAGCTCAAAGACTTTTGGGAAAAAGGTTGGTAGCAATGGCAACCCGCGTGAGAGAGAAAAAAAATGAAATAACAGGTCTACTACTACCTAGGTATAGTGGTTCTTTTTTTCTCTGGGGGCTTGGGGAAGATCGTTAGGCAGAGTTTGGTTGGGGGCCGGGGGGGACCGCTGAAGCTGAATGATCCTAGGTGAATATGGGAGATGGGGAGGAAGATGGTGATGGGCTATGTTTGGTAGGGGGGTACGGGAAGAGATATATCCGAAGGGGACGGGCTTCTTGGAAACTGGTATGTACCCTACTCTTATCTATAGTGATGTGTTTGGCCGACTCACGGTAGTGGGGATTGTTGTTCGCCTCATATTCTGTACTGTACAGAGAAGGAACTTCGGGGGATAGTATCTCCAAGCATGTTCCATCTATATGTCGTTCTCGAAACCTGATTTGTTACCAAAAGGGCTACATATTACAAGCTATATCCGCAAACACTGCCAAGCTTCCTCAAGAAGTGTAAGGTCATGAGCATGAATCAAAAAGAAAAAGAATAAAATGAGAAATTGAAAACTAGATAAGAAATTACGTATGTTGCATTTCAAGGGTTGATTTGAGTTTTTTTTTGGTTGCTGTGAACGGGTGGGTTGAGTTGGGTTTTGGTTGGATGGATGGATGGGTGACAAGGGGAAAGTAAGAGAGACAGGGTAGAGGAGGATGTGACGGTGGAAATATAAAGGGAATGGGGCGGTAATGTGAGAAGAGTGTTTGCATAAGATGATTTGTGTCTGTGTTGGAATGACTTGAGAGGTGGTTTACAAAGTCATCACAGTAGAAAGCAGTAATCGACTACCTTGAAATCGTCGTTCGCCTGGAAACTCGGACCTCGCCTTTCTCCTACCCTTGACGACCTCGCCAGCTGAAGACTTTGTTGTGGACTCTTTTGCATAGTTGTATTCTGCAAGCACTTTGATTGGAACAGACTTGGAATCTATGGTAACTATCTGGCATTATTACTAAAATAGGATCACTAAATGTCCTGTGGAAGGGTTCCAAAGCATCGAAATGTTTTAGGAATCGGATACATTTTGATAGTTCCAAGTTAGTGGTGTCCACTGTATTACCACAATATGACATACTGTGTTTATGCAGGTCAGAACATCATGATGTCATTAACAGAAAAGAAGTATTTTTCGAGGCAAATATCAAAAGTATGATGCTGTCATAGTGACAGCGGAGAGAAGAGAGACAAGAACCAAGAAGATCAAGTATAAAAACAAGAGCATGATCCGAGATGATTAGACAAACAACTACATTGGTTACACACTTGATTCATCCTGACCACTCTGTCCAAAATGCCCTCATCAGCCATCCCAACCCCCCAAACCATCCTCCTCACAAACGCCACAACAAACCTCCCCTTAACCCTCCTCCCATCCCTCGTCTCCCTCTCCCCACCCTCCTCCATCGCCGTCCTCTCCCCCGCCACCCCCCAGACCGGCCACGCCATCATCTCCACCGTAGCCTCCCGCTACCCCGCCGTCCGCCTCATCTTCAAAACCTGCGACATCTCCTCCTGGGCCTCCCAAGCCCAAGCCTTCAAGGAAGTCTTTGAAGAGTTTGGCTCACTAGATCTCGTCGTGGCGGGGTGTGAGGAGGTGGGTGGGGGGTTGGAGAAGAAGACGGGGAGACGAGGGATGGTGGTGGGGGAGACGGTGGGATTGAAGATGCCGGAGAATGCGGGGACGGCGGGGATTCCGGAGGGGCCGGGGAGGGAGTTGTTGATGGCGGGGCATCCGGCTACGGAGCCGGTGGAACCACCACGGACGGCTATTGATGAGAATTTGATGGGAAGCATTTACAGTAAGTGTACTACCTTGTTTCTCTCCGAAAACATCAAACAAAGAAACTGTTGGACTGACAATACTCTTCAAAGCTACATGGCTTGCCGCCCACTACATGAACCGCAAACCCAAAACAACCTTCTCCCGCGGCAAACTCCTCGCCCTCCTCCCACCCCTATCCTCCCCCTTCTACCCCTCCCCCCTCCATCCCCTCTCTGCCGCCGCCGCCGCCGGCACCATCCACTTCATCCGGTCCACGGCACCGCTACTCGCACCACAAAATATCCAGTTATTCGCAATAGCGCCAGGGGCGGTCCCAACGGAGACGGCACGGTCGACCATCAAGGAGGCAGAGTTGGTGGAGACGGAGGTGGCGGCGGTGTTGGCGGCGGTTCAGTGGGTGGTGGAGGCGGCGGTAGAGGTGACGGGAGTTGTTTTGGAGGTGGAGGGGGGGGAGATTGTTAGGAGGGAGACGAGGGGGTTTTCGGGTGAGCGAGCGAAGGAGAATGTACATCGGTTGGCAGCCAGAGCTTAGAGGGGGAGAGAGGCATATGGGAGATGGGGGTAACCCCCCACCTCTCCACTCGCGTAATTTCCTTTATTCCTTCCCAATTTAGATATCTTATCGATAACATAAACTTCTTTCCTAATACAGTATCATCACGTGCACTTCATATCAACCTCTGTGAAACCTGAAAATAAAATAAACAAATACATAAAGAAAACTGTGATTATTGCTGGCCTGTTGCTCCCGCCGTAAGTTACAAATATACAATAAAATCAAAAATCAAAAACCATCTCACCTGGACTCCTTTAAACCTTCAGATCACCAATATTGGCCTTCATCCAATCAAGCGATGTGCTCCGGAAATCATCAGTCGAAAGACCATTCGACAGGAGCTGGAAGTGCATCAGCTGCTTGCTCACACTCCACTGCGGCCAGTCGTCCATGGCAACTCCCACATTGGGATCCAGGTTGTATACAAAGTTCAGATAATACTTGCGCATCGAATCAATCACCTGACCACCCGGCAATCCATACCACAAGGCCAATATATCAGACGCGTGGCAAGTCCCGAGATACGGCACCCCGTAAAAGTACCCCGAAAGGTAACTCCAGGCAGGGACATCCGGGCTCTGAGTACTAGTAAGCTCAAGAAACAGTCTGCGCGTCAGTGTAAACACGAGGTCTCCAAGCATGGCCGCAACACGCTTGAATCCAGGGTACAGCTGATTCAGCAGGCCAGTCTCAAACGGCGAGCCATCCCAAGAGTCGGAACCGTACGTGTTAACATATGGCAGGATGGCAGCCGGAGTCAGCTTCTGGAACAGGAAAGTCGTCAAGTAGTTGGCAATGTCCTGGTTGGTGTTGAGGTTCGCAGTGAGGAGGCTAAAGATGGTGCCCTCATCTTCCTGGTCACCAATAATCATTGGAACTGCTGCGTACTTGCCCTGTGAGATCAAGGCATCGGGGGTATCTGTCAAAGTCTTGCCGTCAGGACGGGGCAGATACGGTAGGGCAACACCACTATAGGAAAGAGCACCGGGAAGTGAGTTGGTGGCCTGCAGCAGCGTAGTGTAGTCGACATCACGAAGACACTGCAGTGTGTCATTGCTCGCACTGCAGCCAGCTTCGGAGACAACCTTGTCGTAAACAGCCTGGGCTTTAACAGAGTCAATGTCCTCTGCAGGGACCACGGATCCCGAGTTCATAATGGCACCTCTGAAAAGAGGGCGACCCTTGTATTCAATGTCTCCATCATACAAGGCCATCTGATCATAGACAGAAATCGCCCCGGCAGACTCGCCCCAAATCGTCACCTTGTCGGGATCACCGCCAAAACTCTCAATATTGTCAGCAACCCACTCTAGGGCAAGACGCTGGTCCAAAAGGCCCAGGTTGCCAGCACCATCAGCCTTGATCTCGGCACCAGGGAGGAACCCGAAGCCGCCGACACGGTAGTTGGGCATCACGATGATGACGGGCATGTCATTATCAATAGCGGTTCCCATGAACGGCGCACCCTCGTACATGCTGGTGCCACCAAGCTGGAAGGCACCACCAAAGATCCAAAAGAGGACGGGCAGTTTGGCGTCGGCGGCAACTCCGGTGGGGCGGTGGATAGTAAGAGTAAGGCAGTCTTCTTGGCCACTGATAACCTGCAAGATGGGCAGAGTCAAAATGGTACCGAGAGCATCAAAGAGAGCAGTCGTGTTACTTTCCAGGGAAAAGAACAGCTGCGGGCATGAAGCCGCAATACCACCAGCGTCAAGAGTCGACGCATAAGAGTCCAATGCCACTGGAGCACGTAGTCTCAAGTCCCCCGTAGGAGGCTTAGCATAGGGGATACCGGCAAACGTCTCGGTACGTCCCAAGACACGCCCATAGACAGTCGACGAATTGTTAAAAAAGGTCGCTGACGGCTGGTCACGTTCCTCGATGGGGACACCGGATTTGGCAGCGGCCTCTTCGGCGGCTACAACAGCGGCTACGGCTGCGATGGTGTCGAGGCGGGCTTGGGCGGTGGTGCGGTTGGCCCAGGCGGGGTCGGAGGCTTGGAGGGCAGCGATGATGGCGGCGGGGTCGGTGGTGTTGCCGGCGGCGGCGGTGGGTGCGGCGGTGGTGAGAGATGCCAGGGCCAGGAGGGCGGCGGAAGCGGTGGGGAGATACATTGTGGTTAGTGGATCTCAAAGGGTTGTTAGCTAGTGTGTTCCCTGATAGTTGTCAAGGTACGGGTATTTGTTTATCTATCAAAGAGTTTGTCCCTAGTTCCTTGCCTTCACCAACACGGTGATGGACACAGGGGGTCATGAATAGGAGTCACGGATGAACCGGAACATTGGGAGATATTGGGAAGGACTTACAGTGTCCCGACACAGGGAGTTGAACCTAGCAAAGTAAAGTATAATAAAGAAAAGAATATCGAGGTGATATCCGCCAAAGGCAAGAAGCTCTGCAGTGTAGGAGAAACTGGCTCTTAGGCAAGAAGTCTGATGAGAAGAATTCAGACAATACATCATCATGTTCAAAGGGTGGGGGGACGGACTCCATTTTATATACACGCATGGTATACAACAGGTAAATTGGCAAGGACAGATTTCTCCCCAAAAGGTCTCGGACAGATTGCTGGTTGCGAACAGATACAGATGATTGGATAGAAATGGAGCAAGATGGCTTGAGAGAGGGATGGGGTACGTATCTAGGGGGCGGTATTCTTGGAGACTCGGAGAACTACTAATGTCCCGAGTGAAAAGAGTTCTGGCAAGTTGTGACGGCAGATGGAGATGGTACAAGATGTGGAGGAGGAGATTAGTCAGTGAAAGTATACAGTTGTGAAGCTTTGGAGCTTTGGATCTATAGTATTCTTGTTCCAAGTCTATAGTTTATTCCTCAGTGAAAATGGTAAACCAAAGCCATCACCACCTTGAACTCCATATTACCGACACGTTCCCCATTCCTATTTTCTCATTTTTACGTTTGGAGAATATTGAATATTAAAATCTTTTTCAAATGTTTCTATTTGATACATGATAAATCCTGTGAAAGAGGAAGTGGAAGTGGAAGTGGAAGTGGAAGGGGGGGGTGTCAATACCACCAGTCACAGCTATCCTTCTCAAGTCTATCTAGGCTATCTAGGTAACTTACACCTCTTTTGTCAGCTTTATCCCTTCTATCAAGCCTGGTTGTCCCTTTGTGAATAGCATAAAGCACACCATGGTTCAGTGTCTCAGACTGACCGGCCGTCACGGTCAGGTCCGGGTCTGGTCTTTTGCTACTCACGCTGCCTCAATTTCCATCATCCAATGCCCACTTCAGTTGACCTTGACCCCGTAAATTCCCTCCATCTCCTCCATCTCCCGTTCCTTGGCATCTCAACGAGTCCAAGGTCCCTCAACCCCCATGTCCTTTTGAATCTTCCCTTTAGACCTCATCAGGTCAGTAGCCTGCTCAAAGGGTCCACTACTCGCCAACTTACCATTGCATACCACTAAATGCTACCCGATCCCCTCTATATATTGCCGATCTGGAAATGGAGATCGGCGGGAGGCAGGCTTGTTTTTGCTTGTTATAACCCTAACTGAGGTTTTTTTTTTTTCTTCCTTTTACTGGAGGAATCTCACATCTCCAAATGTTGTCCGGCGGGCTAAATTAGTTTGGTGGCATTGGTGGCTTTAAGACTGTCCGAAAATTAGAGACTTTTTGGCATCGTGGGGATTCGGGATTTCTTTTGTGGAGGACAGCTTATAAGAGAAAATTACGTAATATCTTGGATATCTGTAACCCTAACTACTTACATGACACCCGGCTGCTTAGTGCCGAAAAGGGAGAGGGATTTTCCACGAGGTCCCCAAGACATCCCGGGACATCTTGCTTTCTGGTTGGTTTCCGTCTAACGGGGGTGGCCGTAGCGCTTGCATGTAGTTTTCCAATGACTGGTACGTTCCTTAGTGATCATCCTCCAACATTGGCCATGCTTTGATGTTGAAGGAAGAGAGAAAATGTGCATATAGAGTTATAAATCCTATCCATCTTATGCTTCCGATACCCGTCGGAATCAGCTTCTTTTTTCTTTTCCATGATTGACCTCGGGCCGTATTCACCCTCGGACATTGAAGTAGAGGGGGGGTTTTCACGTGTCAAGTTATGAATACAAACATTGCGTCATACATAATGTATGACGTGTGAGATCTCACCCTTTTTGGTCACATTATAGTAAAGGCTAAGCCTACCATTCAAAACGGCCACTACCACCTCACTTCAGTAATCTTGATTGTTACCTGGTATATGGTGCTTCTCCTATCTTAAGACTCCCAGTCATAGTACTGTCGTCATATTATTAGACAGCTAACTAGGTAATTGGTATTGCTCATGGCTGGTTGGACTTGGTCATTCCAAGTTGCTAAAAGTCACTCAAAGGACTATTTTGGAGCTAACACGGATATACGCCAGTACTCATCACAAGATCATCATCATACCCTGATTTGAGTTTCCCCCTGGACCCTAAAGGATGACACAAGGCAGGACCCTTGGCTGATACTGAGTCAGCTGTCGACAGCTGTCCATCGGCTCCATTTGCCTAAAAGCTCGCGCCACCTCTTCTCCACCTCCCGCCACATTGCGCCACTCTATTTTCCCCATGCTTCCGGCGACCCGCCTATAGCTTTGAACCCTTCCACCCTAATTTCTACTTCTTATTTTGGAAGATATTTTTACTCAGCACACACGTGATCACCATCATGTTCTTGTCGCTACCTCACAACACACATACACACAGTATCCTTTTATCCAGCTGCTTAATTGAAAAAACTTTCTTCCTCATCTTCATCTGCTCTGACGATTCCATCTCATTTTGCTTGCTCATTCTTATCATTTGCATTAAAGCGCAGCCTACATATAGTGTTTCAACAAGCCCCAAGTTGCTGATCCCATCACCATTCCACTTTTGCCCAGAATACGTCTGCCTATTTCTTTTGCTCTGTGCACACATTTGTATATATAATCTCCGCCTCCAACTCACTATTCCACTTGCCAAAAGACTCGCATAGTCTTGTAAAGTTCTTCTTTGAATCTATTGGTGACAATCTTTTGTTTTCATTTGATCGAGTGTTTGTTGCTACGCGATCACAGCATCTCCAACTTTAGCCGACTGACCCGAAAGTCGCCAAGACATATACCCTTTTTTTTTTGACATCTTTCATTTGTTAATCACTGTTTCATATATTGAACACTCTCCCCTTTTTTCTACACCAAATGTCATCATCACGTGATCAAATCAGCCCCCCGGGACCCTTCCCTCAGACTTCCGCCGCTACCCCGCCTTCATACTCCCAACCCCCAGGGTCTTCTTTCACTTCACACTCAACTAGGCGACCTTCAGACTCTCATCTGGATCTTTTGGCCCCACGATCTAACCCTTCTGACGATATGGTGTACTCCACTCCGACCTCCGGGCCGAGTGGGGCCGCGCACTCCCGCGCTGTAAGCGATACAAATCCTTTCCGTGCACGCATTGCACAACAACATACCGGGATATTATCACCACAAAGTACCGGCGCATCGACTTTGCCGGTTTTTGCCATGCCCGCTGGCGCACCTTCGCATTTTGACTTTAACCCGTCATCAACCAACCCGTTCCTTTCTTCGTCTCCGCAAGCTCCTCGTCCTTCAACTGCGAATCCATTCGGTCGCGATGCCCTTTCGTCCTCACATGATTCCCGGGGCTCCGATAAGTACATTGTTACCTCATCAGCCATGAACACCACCGCCAGTAGGTCTTGCGACGACGTCAGCCTAGTTGGTCGCTTCAAGGGCTCGCATTCACCGCCGGGTCCTTGCCGTAGTGTGCCGCCACAAACGAGTGTTGTTCGCGTGGCCGATGATGAGTGGGATCTGATTAGCTTCGAGGCGCCGGCTTTGCCCAACAGGCCACAAGAGGAGACTGGAGTCATATGTGAGGAGAGTACAGTTCCACAATCTGATTCAATGCCTGCTCCCCCAGCACCGCAAGATGTGGATCTATTGACTTCGCCACCACCGTTACCCGAAAGACCCAGACCTTTACAAACGCGGCCAATTACCGGGGAGACGGTTTATCCGATCCGGAAGGTGAATTGGTCGGCTTGTGGGGTCACATACAAATCGCCGATTCTCATGCAAAATGCCAATGGCCCATGTCCATTGATGGCGTTGGTGAACGCTTTGGTCCTGAAAGCTGGAGCTTCTTCTTCTTCGGGGCTAAAATCTTTACTTTTGGGACAAGAAAGGATATCGCTTGACTCGCTGCTTCAAGCGGTGATTGAGGAACTCATTACTACAAGCGGGCCAGACCAGACTTTGCCGGATCTGGGCGATTTGATTGAGTTCCTAAAGGGTCTTCACACTGGTATGAATGTCAATCCTCGGTTCATTGCCAAGGAAAACTCGAATAATGGTTCTGTTCCGTCCAGTTCAGAAGCCGGTGTCGTCGAGGATAGTCTTGAGATGAAGTTTTACTCGGCCTTTGGTATCCCTCTTGTACATGGTTGGGTCCCTCCTCGTGCTAGCAACACTTACAAAGCCATGGCTCGCCATGCGCCATCATTTGAGGCCGCTCAAGACCTTCTTTCCCGCGAGGATGAATTTGAAGAATGCCTCAGTTCCACGGGCCTCAGGCCAGAAGATCAAGATGCATTCCAAGACATGGTCATTGTCAAGAAATTCCTTTTCGATTGGAGTACTCAACTCACTCCGACAGGAATCGAATCCATCACAAACTCTCTTGCCCCTGGTGCTGTCTGTATTCTCTTTCGCAATGACCATTTCTCAACTCTCTACCGTCACGCCGACACTCTACAGTTATTCTCGCTCGTTACTGATTCTGGGTATCTCGACCACCCACACATTGTCTGGGAAACCCTCGTGGATGTTTTGGGAGAATTCGCCGAGTTCTATTCGGGCACCTTTGATGTTGTGCATGCCGTTGGCACGACCACCACTGACCAGGATTCTCAGACAGACGACGACTTTGCACTAGCTTTACGTCTACAAGAAGAAGAAGAAAACCGCGGACGTACCCGCCAGCCAGCTCCCGGATCTCAAGATGCTAGGTGTCTGGCTTACGCGCGGAATACAACGTCGCCGCTAATTAACCCCCGGGGGACCCCTCTACGGGACTACCAGCAACATCTGCAGCAGCAGCAGTCACGGCCTATGCCACGTCTAGTTCCGCTGAGGACTCATCGAAAGAGACCAGCAGTCCATCGACCAACGGGGGAGACGGCACAAGATGGTGATGAGTTGCCGTCTTATGAGGAGGCGCAGGCGGATGCCAGGCCGGCGGATCAGATGGTGATGGGGCAGAGGCCGGTAGGGATGACGCCGGGGATGGGGACGAATGGCAGGATTCCCATGCCGGTGGCACCAATGCATAATAATCAAAGAAGACATGGTGGGTGTCGGAACATGTAAAGATGTAGTCAAAATTGTGGGTGTGTTTTCGGGTCATGATTATAGGTTGGATCTCACAAATTAGGGTTATCATGTTAGTAAATCATGTTGGAATGAACTTGGTTTTTCTGTCAAAAAAAAAAAAGAAAAACCAAAAAAAAACCAAATACTTGAATTATTGTCTCTTGTTATCTAATGATGTTTATGATTCCACACAAAGACTGGAGGACATGTTTTAGATGAAACAATGGATGAGACGATTCACTCAGGGTATTATTGATGCATTAAGTGAATGCGACGACCTAGCTGCAGCTGTAGGGGAGAAGGCGGTAAGTGAAGCATCAGGAGAGGGAGGAGAGGGAGGAGAGGAAGGGGTTTAACGCTTTGCATATAATAGTTTAGATTTATAGAACAATGGAAGGAAAATAGTACGAGTATAGAAGAAGAATTTAAAAAAGAATTTAAAAAAAAAAGTATATGTCTCTATGAATGTCCTTCTCTGTGGATAAATCAAACGGCTGCCTACTGCTGTCTGCGTCACGTGACTTCGCACAACCGACGCGTTAGCCCCACCTTGATCCTTCCCAACCATCGTCGACTTTTTTCCAACACGTATCTGTAGCCAATTGGCGGGTTTTGTATGAGAGGTTATGTGGAAGCTTATTAGTGGGTTATGTGTGTGTTGGCAGCACACGAGGTTTTGGTGGGTGGAAGTGGTAGACATGAGCCCTAATTGGGGTTATGTGATGATATGGAGAGAAGGTGCTCACGTAAGTAATTCTTTTTTTTTTTTTTGTATTTTCGTGGGACGGTGGTTGCCATTTAACAGAGATGGAAATCAGGAGAATCTTTGTCTTGTTTGTCTATTTCATCACGATTTTCTTTTTCTTTTTCGTTTGTTATCAAAGACTTTTTTTTTATAGACGACATTGAAGAAAACTACTACAAGCTCGTGATCTTTTTTCTTTTAAATCGAGGTTGAAAAAATTCGGGGGATTTTTTTTGCCCTGGCCTTGTTCAAGGCTAGCTAGCCTCAGCCTGCCAACAACAGGTGGTTTTTTTTTTTTTTTTTCTTCTTCTTCTGCAAAGAAGCGTGTGAATGAAGAGTTTTTCTTCTGGCTTGATTGTTGATTTATTGGAGATTCCGTCAATATCGATTCAAATGTCCATATTGTGATCAATCTTGCAAGACGAAAATCTATTTTTTTTTCCTCGAGACCACACGATACGATTACCTCTGACATCATCGACACACCCGCAAGATCTCCTCCTCTTCAAGAGTACAATTTATTTACACATCGACAACGGTTTCTTCGATATTCCACACACAGTCTGTCCGTCATTGTTGGCCCCCGATATATATCGAAATCTCTTCAATTCAAACCCCGACTCCGATCTGTCTTGGCCCTTACTCGAGCCTCCCTGAAATCGATTCACTATGTCGTAAGTCCAAATACTCTTCTCGTCCTCCCTTTTTAATCCAATCCAGCTTCATCGCTATCGCCTACTACCGTCTCTGTTTGCGGGCGGGCCAAAATGATAGAGAGAGAGAGAGAGAGAGAGAGCCTTTTCATCTCCAGCATTGCCAAGGGAGTTTGGGGGACATTAGCTTCACTTAGCTTTCCATCTCAATCAATACTGCTTAATCCAATAGAGGGGCCATTTTGACCGGTACAGAGAACCAAAATCCCAGCTTGAGTTGCCCAAGCTTTCTTCTCCTTTTGATTGTTCGTCATTTGGGGAATTACATTTGGGTATTATCTGTTGGGTTGCTTGGTTGCGGCCCCCCCCCCTGGGATCTGTCTTCTCAAAGTCATATTGAACTTTCGTCATGTCATCATTGGAGGCTCTGCTTCTGTCTCTTCAACGACAATACATCATCAACTCCCTTGGTTGATTGCGACACTCTTTTTTTTCTTTTTTTCTTGTCTTGTTTCGTCCCTCCAACAAACCTCTTTGTCTTTCACCGTCTTGCGTCTGCCTACTTTTGTTTTCCACCGCTTTGCTTGCTCGCCCTACTTTTCAATCTTGTTCCCGCAACAATACTTGCACAAAGTGCTACTACACAACCAAATATCGGTCGGTACAAGCTCTGTGTGCCGCCACTAGCAACAAAGCTTATACCGCCTATTTG
>MKGJ01000102.1:1067-27914 GCA_002018255.1 Bretziella fagacearum | reverse complement strand
CCCAGTACTTCCTGTACAGTCCCCAAAGGCTCGTAAGAAACCTTTTTTTTCTTTTTCTCTCTCCTCTCTTATATCATGCCGGTTAGCCAAGTGTTGGATCCGGGGTAGACATTAACGTTATGGGGATTTTTGCTTTTGATCAAGATTTTTATTAATTCACAAATCAACTAGTTTTGACCTGAGATCCTATACTTTTAAAGTATATGAGTGGAAGGATTCTATTTGTTACAATGTGATGTAGTGTTGATACAACCGATTGTATGATTGCTGCCACCAAAGTGACAACCTCCGTCGTCAAAACCAGTGTATGAACAAGACAAAATGTCTTTTCTCCATGGCGCTCGCCAACGTTTAACCATTATCCGTCCCGTCTTCATCTACCAGCCATTCATTGCTTATCGTTATAATCCCCCCATCTATTCCTCTCTACCCTCGCCTCATAATCCTCCTTCCGATCCCCCCGACTATAAACATACGAACTGGCCAAACAATTAAAAACCGCCATCCCCAACGCCGCCCCCCTAACCACCCCCCTCGTCGAGAACAACTTGGCCTTGATCTTTTGCTTCCTCCGCAGCGCCAACAGTGCATATAGTCCCGAGACACCAGATGTTAACCCTGCGCTGTCGGTTTGGAACCCAGCGACGTTGAGGTAGCTGGCGAAAAGGAGGGTGGGGGAGAGGACGAGGGCAGGGAGGGGTTGGAGGGGGCGCCAGTGGAGGGCGGTTATGAGGGTAGCAAGGCCGGCGGCGGGCATGGAGGATTCTAGGGGGGGGGGGGAATGGTTAGTTGAGTGGGTAGGTAGAAGGAGATGAGAGATGAGGAGGGGGGACTTACTGCCCCAGCCGTCAAGGCGGTCGAGGAAGGTGCTTTGGAGGGTTTCTGGGTCTTCAGTGCCATCAGGCATGATTGTGGCTGGGTATGGTGGGGGGAAAGGATGCTTGGAGATGGAAAGATTAAGTGTTGTTGGAGCTGGAATGCACAATCAAGTAAATGTATTCAGTGCAAAGTGAGAGTATAGGAAAAAGAAGAAAAAAAAATTGCCCGTGGACTCAAAGATGGACAAATCCCAAGACTCAATGCCAGCATGAGATGGCAAGAATCAATCAGTGACGTCGTTGGCGGTTTTGTCAATCAACCGATTTTTTGCCGTGGAAATTAAATGATCACGTGATTTTATTGGTTGGGTAAAGCCAATCCCAAAAAAAGAATTGAACCGAGGCGGACTTGAACCGCCGACCTTTTGTGTCCAGGCAACTAAAGTTACTGTTAGACAAACGTGATAACCAACTACACCATCGGTCCTTGGGATAATATCGTTGTTGTTGTTGTTGTTGTTATTGTTGTATTATCTATTCTCTTCCTAACTATCTGCGGTCGGATTTTCGAGTCCAGACTCCCCGATTTCAACCCCGAGAAGACTGCTTTATCTGACGCCGTTTTATATCTGTCCTTGGGATATGGAAAAGAGGGGTGGTAAGAGAGGACTTGAGGTTCGGAGAAAATGTTGTCGTCGTGTAACGAGATGGACGATGCTTAATGAAGCCTTGGCATTCTTGTCAAACATGAGGAATTGAATCAAGGTTGTGAGTTAACTGTCAATATATGATGTTTCTTAGTCAATATTTGATAGGCTTATGGTCTAGCGAATGTGGATTGGACGGCTCGTTCCAGTAACGTTGACCTTGTGTACTCTGTTATCCCATTGCCAAGCTTTCTTATAAACAACATAACCAACGACATATAAATACAAGCTCCGTCCATACAACCTGTCACACAACAAGTGCTTGGAACCAACATAATCTTCTATTTTGTCATTCATTGCGAAAACCAGAGGAGACGTCATATTGGAACCCTTGCAATCTAACAAATATGGGCTCATGGTACATATCTCATTATCAGAAACTGATAAGCAGCCGGCTATTAATACGCCATTGGCCGGCTGATTTCTGTTTTGGGACGTTGAATCGGCGCGGGAGATACTCTGTGGCGGGCGAGGAGGGATTGTGTTATTATATCAGGCGGGATTCGGGATCCGGAGATAAGAAACGTTGACTCGTATGATGAATTTTAACAAGTTCGTCCGTGATGACCAAGATATCTTTCTCATCATCTGTCACTGTTCTTGAGAGTCGTTGATTTTCCATTTCCCATAACCACTCTTGACTCTAGTCCACCACCATGTCCCCCTCAACTCCCCCTCCTGACCCCGAAAAAGTCTCGGCCTCCCTCACAACTCCTCCTTCAGCCCCCGCTTCTATCCACTCCACCCTAACCGCCCTCCAATACCTCCACGCCCCTGACCTCTCCCCCGTCGAAACCCGCCGCGTCCTCCGTAAAATCGATTTCCGCCTCATGCCCCCTCATCTGCATCACCTACGCCCTGCAATCTATCGACAAGACCACCCTCGGCTACGCGGCAGTCTCTAATCTGGGAGAGGATATCCGACTTTCCGGGTCAGAGTATTCGTGGGCCGGTGCAATTTTTTATCTAAGGTATCTAGCGTGGGAGTTTCCGACGAATTTGCTACTACAAGGGCTGCTGATTCATTTGTTGATGGCGGGGACGGTCGTGGCGTGGGGGGTGGTACTGATGTGTCATGGGGGCTGTTCAGAATTTTGCGGGGTTGGCGGCTTTGAGGACTTTGTTAGGGGTTTTTGAGGCGTCGATCAATCCACGGACTATGCTTTTATTTAGCATGTATGACCGGCGGTCACAGCAACCGTTTCGTTTGGGCCTTTGGATGGGGTCTGCAGGTCTGGGATATATCATTAGTGGTGATACTAGTTTTGGTATTGGACATGAGAGGGAGCAGAGTGACGGACTGGCTGCTTGGAGATTGTGGTTTATGTTTTGGGGAGCTGTGACCACAGCGTGGGGGATTCTGATTTTCTCTACA
The DNA here is from genome assembly GCA_002018255.1 of Bretziella fagacearum. Taxonomy (NCBI): domain Eukaryota; kingdom Fungi; phylum Ascomycota; class Sordariomycetes; order Microascales; family Ceratocystidaceae; genus Bretziella; species Bretziella fagacearum. The sequence continues at coordinate 25,014 of MKGJ01000102.1, read as the reverse complement.
TTGCCGGGATCGCCTTTGACGGCTAAGTTCCTGGATGAAGATGAAAAAAAGGCTGTTGTCCAGCATGTGAAGGATAATGGAACTGGAATGGAAAACAAGACGTTGAAGTGGGTGCAGTTTTGGGAGGCGATGAAAGATGCCAAGACTTGGATTCTCTTCAGTGTTTCAGTTGCTTCCAACTATCCAAATAGTGGCTTGACTTCTGTAAATATCTTGACTTCTCTACTCATCATCAGGCTGTCTAGACAGTTACTAACACACTCTCTAGTTCCAAGGCCTCATTATTAAAGGCATGGGGTTTTCTACTCTTCGTACAACCCTGATCCAAATGCCCTCTGGCGCTATCCAGGCTATCATTTGTCCTTTATCTTGCCTCATCGCCAGCCGCTTCCCCAACGCCCGCATTGCAGTCATGCTCACTTGTCTCACCCCTTTCCTTGCCGGCCTCTGCGGTCTTCGTCTCATCGATGACTCCCAATCGCCTTGTCCTTTTGAACAATTACCACCAAAACATTACAAGAGAAGTAGACAAGTTCAACAGATTCATTTTTATTTTTTGGCTTTTGTACATTACACAAGACACACCCCACACAAGCTGCTGAAACAGCGAGTGCACGTTTACTTGTGCATGGACGAAGCGCGGCGCTTGCGCAGGTCGGCCTTCTGGGCCTTGGCCTCGGCAACACGCTTGGCAAGAAGCTGAGCGTACTCGTTGGCCTCGTCCTTGACCTTCTCAGACTGGCGGCGCTTGAGGGCCATGCGGTGGCGCTTGTGCTGGAGGCGCTGGGGGGTGACCAGGCGCTGGATCTTGGGGGCCTTGGTGTAGGGCTTCTTGCCCTCACCCTTGGGGGTGACCTCACGGCGAATGACGTATTTGCGGACCTGAAAGAGCAAAACAAGGTTAGTATGGAGGGAGGGCGAAGAGAGGAGGCTGTTGGTTAGTGACTAAATGAGAATCTACGGCATGCCAATTACCATTGGGCCAGTTGCTCACTTGTCGTGGAGGTATAAAACAAACAGTAATTTCAAAGTTACTGTGTAGCTCTTCCACATATCAAAGAACCTTGTCCGATAACTCCAAGTGCAGTCCGCAAGAGCAACACGTCTCGGCTAGAGAGAACAGTAGTACATCATGCCTTGCAGCTACTGGCTGGGAGCATTATTTTCAATGTCTCCAGCCGCAGGCTTCTTCACGGGGGTTTGTTAACCAACAATACCCTGGTGGAATAGCCTGCAGAGGCGGCGTCTGCGGACAGATACCGAGAGAGAGGACAAGCTCTTGGAAGAAGACACAGCAACCGATTACGGCCGTTCCATCTCCACCGCACCCTCACAGTTAAGCAAAGGTGCGACAGGTGAGAAACTGAGCCAACGGTCTTCTCACACTCTACCTGGCCTGCAAGAAATCCTCCTGTGCAAGAAACCAGGCAGGCGATGACGAGAAAAGGCGTAGAGGCCACTAGTCACAAAGACCAGAGGAGCAATACGTACATCGTCATCCTTGGAGAGGCTGAAGAAGCGGCGGATCTTGGTGGCACGCTTGGGACCCAGACGCTTGGGCTGGACAGTGTCGGTCAGGCCAGGGATATCGGCCTCACCCTGCTTGACAATGGACAGAGCCAGGACAGACAGGTCGTTGTTGACAATGCAACCACGGACCGACTTGCGCTTGCGCTCACCGGTGCGGCGGGGGCGGTAGCAAGAGTGGCCGTCAGCAAGCAGAAGGCGGACACGGTTGGGCTTGAGGACACCCTGCTTCATAGGGAAACCCTGCTTGTCGTTACCACCAGTGATGCGGACAACGTAGCCCTTGAACTCGGGACCGAGCGAGTCGGCAGAGATCTCGGCGCCCATCTGATTTTTTGTGTTAGTTCCGTGATCGTTGGGATCGAGTTGGCATCAATGCGGCCAGTTGTTATTGATGTTGTCTGATGTGGTTATCACGTACGCGCTTCTCGATGAAGGGGGCGAGCTTCAGCTCATCATCGACCTCAATGAGCTTCTGGGTGCCGTTGGCGGGGTAGGAGATGTTCAGCTGTCGACAAGCGAGTCAGTAAAACGATTGAGAAGTCAAAGAATGTTGAGGTCGTAAAGTCGAAAGTATCACGATACCCTCAATGGCACCATCGTACCTTCATCTTGGCAGTGTCTGACTGTACAGTTTGTCGTTGAAACGGGGGAGTAAAAGTGAAAATTCAGCAGGCGTCAGGAAATTTGCAATATACTACCCTGATAGAATCCACAATTTTTGACGGATCCTGTAGTGTGGTCCACTAGGGCATAGAAGATTGAGCCAATGAGAACTCAAAATTGAGGGCGAATATATGGGTCTTGTTTCATCAGAGACCCTAGTTTTGTGCGGAGCTGATAAGATACAGTGGCGCTTATCATAACATATGGCGAGAAGTAAATGTGGCGTATAAATGCCCCTCTTTCTCTTCATCAACCACAAACCCTTAATTCTCACCAACATGGGTCCCATCTTTGTTATGTTAGCAAGCATAACAACAATTAGGCTAGACATCGTCATGTGACGGGAACGCATCAATTATACGCCATTTCTTTCTTCATCATTCTACTAATCTTTTCAGAATGTCTTCTGAGAAGGTCAAGGTCTTTCCTCCTAACAAGGAGCGCACCTCCCACAAAAACCCCTTGCCTACAACCATACAAACTCCCTCAGGGCTCGCTATCTTCGAGCTTCAAGGAACCATTGCCCATACCGATGAGCTTCACAACGCCTTCAACAATGACCAGATGATATCGCTACCCATTGGCCATATTACATTTCCCAACTACAATCCTGATTTTCAAGAAGAGGGAGACACTGCTTGGATGAAGAAGGTTTATATGTTTGTTGGTGGCCATCAACGATTGGCCGGTGAAGTCAAGAAGCTTCCTCAGCCTATCGCCATCGTGCACAAAAAGGCAAACTCCAAGACCGACGAACTTGAAATCATGGACCTTGTCAAGTATAAGATTGTGTTTGCCAGCCGCCCTGAGCCTGTTAGCTCACTGGGATGAATATGAAGGAAAACGATGTTGTTGGTGTTGTATTTGATAACCGTTAACCCATTAGTCTATTTTAAAAAAATTGCACTAAACTTTTGTTCTCTTATTTTTTTTTTCTTTTGCGATACTGTTATCCTCATGTAGCTGCCATTGGCTTTGCACGCGCCAGGCCTTCTCGTGCATAAAAGTCCATAGGGTACGGTCCTGACCCCCAATCCTCTCTCTCCTCCAACGCAATCAACGCCTCATACGGAGATAACAGTGGCCGCGGGAATGCATAACCCCAATCAATACTTAATCTTGGGCACGCCACCTGCACCCAACATTCAACATCCTCCATCATGGCCAGCTTACCCGGGAAGATCTCACTGAGCAAGAGGTTCACGAACGGGATACCGCGTTCATTTAACCGCCGCTCTATCTTCGCCATGGTGTGTGGGTTTCCTTGGCGGCCCAAGGAACCAAGAATGAGGCCCCATTTGCGGGCATTTTTGGCGGTCTTGATAGCCGTCCGCCGGAGGCCTTGCATTTCGGTGTGTTCGTATTCCTCGCGTGTAAGCTTGCGGGAGTAAGGATCGTAGCGGTAAGCGGGGATGGTGGGGTTGTGGATCATCATACTCTCAAGATGGAAACGGCCATCACCGAGATACAAGATCATGTCTACGGCTTCCTCATCCTTGAGATGAGGTGATGTGCAACCGAGAATCTCACCCTTGGAAAGTGGGGCAATCTGGGGGACAGAGACGCTGAAGCCTTCTTTTTCGAGCTGGGACTTGACGCCGTGAATGGTGGCATTGAACTGAATGGTACCGACAAGGGCAATATGCTTTCCGGAAGCAAAGCTGCGTTTGAGTGACTCGACAAAGTGCGAAGTGTCAATGGTTATATCGACGAAAACGTAGAGCGTCTTGATCTTGGTGACGTCAACGGGGACTAGACAGCTGTGGGCGTAATGGACAAGCAGGTCGCAGCCAAGGGCACGAGCTGTGTAGTCGTCAATGCAGCAGGCGCCGTAGGTCACGTCGCCCATGATGAGAGTTTCGATGCCTTCGCAGAACTGTGTGAGGATGTCGGAGATGGTGGTGGCGAAGAGGAGGAGACCTTCGGGCATCTGGAGAGCAACCTTTTGGGCGCCCAGTGTGCGTACTCTGTGGACGGTCTTGTGGATTTCAAAACTATAGTTAGAGGGGAGGAGGGCAATAGCAGCGTTGAGTTCCTTATCATTCAAGATTTCAGGTGGAACTTGGTTGAGGAGACGAGGTGCTCTCCTGGGCTTGGCAGCTGTGATATTGGTTAGCATGCATTTCATGGGTCTCGTTTGATAGTTTTGAACTTGCCTCCAACTTCTGTTGATGTTGAAACAGCGCCATTAGTCTTGCCCTCTGCAGCGGCTCTCCGGCCAACAAATCTCTTCTTAGGTTGCTTAGTAGTGGGCTCTGGTGCGGCCACGGGCTCTTCAGCAAGATTAAGGGCCTCAATGTCAGCAGCAATGCCGATATCAGTTTCAGCGCGATCAGATTCCATGACTCTGGATATATGTAGCGGGATATGAGTGTAGGGTTCAGATCTTTTGCTAGCAGTCAAAATGTGATATGCCGGATTGAAAGATATGATATCCGTCAGATAAAATAGTGGGGCAAATGCAAGAACTTAAAGACCCCCGCGGTGTATGTTAATTGGTTTAGATTCTAAGATTGGGACATGACGTTGGATGAAATGAGTGATATGATATCGATAGGATCGCATAATGGAGATTCAAAATTTTGCAGGTTTAATACCAGAATCAGTGTCTGGTACGTATCTCATTCCGTAAATAAATAATTGTATTCGGTATTTTCAAAACAGTTCACCAAAGCAAAGTCTCCCACTAGGGTTAATCGAAGAAAAGGAAAGTTAACCCCCGGAAATGCCAATGTTGGAGAACCTACCGGTTTCAGGTAGCTACATCTCCAATTCCGGAAGGTGCATCCCCCCCCCCATATACTCACATGACCAGGAACCCAAAACTACAGAGGAATTCCTAGCGAATAAGAGACAGATTGACAAATTTCTCTCCTATTCTCATATGAGCTAATTGCTAATCTTCACCATCTTAATACTTCCAATTGACATCTCATTCAATCTCATTATTTAATAAAATGCGTTCCCGTCTAATTTCAACCACTTCACGATTCACTCATGCGGCCCGCTTCCAAGGTTATCGCCGTTCATTTGCTAGCGCAGCCAATGACCGCTCAGTTCGCATCATTGAAGTTGGACCCCGTGATGGCCTTCAAAATGAGAAATCTGCAATTACGGTCGAGACAAAAGTTGAGTTTCTCAAACGTCTTGCTGGAACCGGTCTAAAGGTTATCGAGAGTGGTTCATTTGTATCGCCTAAATGGGTTCCCCAGGTATGCTAGCTAGCCCCAAGTACTCGATTGGTGATGACATCATCGACTAATGCCTGTTTCAGATGGCCGATTGCAACAAGATCTTGAGTAATATTCTGACCGACCCCGCATTCAAGGGTTCCGGTATCACTTTTCCATTTCTTGTACCTAATCCGAAGGGTTTAGAGAACATGGCTGCAGTGCTAAACGGCAATGAAGGAGCGTTTAGCACGGATGCAAAACCTGGAAACGAGCCCGGCGCACCCGGCATGGAGATTGCCATCTTTGCTTCAGCTTCCGAAGAATTCTCGCAAAAGAATTTGAATATGGACATTCGAACTTCCCTCAACCAGTTCGAGCATGTCATCTCGGACGCCAAGGCGATGGGAATGCGTGTACGTGCTTACATTTCAGTTGTACTTGGCTGCCCTTATGTCGGGTACGATGTAAAACCCGAGGCTGTTGCGGCAATTGCTCGCGATTTTTTGGAGATGGGTGTTGATGAGATTTCTTTGGGTGATACGACCGGTATGGGGACTGCGGGGCGGACAGCTAAGCTTCTGAAGGCTGTCCACGAGGCCGGGATTCGCAAGGAGGACATTGCTATGCATTTCCACGATACTTATGGCCAGGCGTTGGTGAACACTGCAGTTGCATTGGAGTACGGCATTCGCAAGTTTGATTCTGCAGTTGGCGGCCTTGGAGGATGTCCGTTTTCTCCGGGAGCAACTGGAAATGTGGCTTCCGAGAATATGGTGTATTTCATGGAGAGTGTGGGGATGGAGACGGGAGTGGACCTGGAGGCCTTGGCGGATGTTGGAGGATGGATTAATGGAGTCCTGGGGAAGCCTAATGAGAGTAGCGTTGGTAAGGCGCTGCTTTCTAAGCGGAAGTTGTAATGAGAGATATCATGATGGACAACAGCACCGCTTTCATCATTCATCATTATCAGGTACGGACATCACAGATACGATAGAACAGTACACAGCATATTAGGAACAGACAAACAATGATATATACATTTATTTTGAAGATTCAAAAACCTTTATTCATACATGAGACAAGATGGCATTGTGCATGAAATAGCCTTTTGTCTGTTGAATTGAGGGACATCACGTGATGATAAGAGATAGTGCGAGCTATTTCTACCATATTTAACCTGGAGCATAACCTCCTCCCCCCCCCCTAGCCAGCCAACCATTCGGCTGCGCTATCAGCCTGGCCTGGTTTTCTTTTTTGGGTCAGCTTTTGCTTGGAACTTGCGCAGCCTCTCGTTATTCTTAGAGGTCCATCAACCTCAATCCCGCCTTGAGCTTCTTCATCAATCCTCTTCTTCCCGCCTTGTCTCTGTCTAACCGCATTGCGATTTATCAACTTTTTTTTTTTTAAGGTGTCTGGACACCTTTGATTCTTCGCATCGTATTAATTGATTCAATTGTGCTCTCTCGAATTTATTCATTATCCTTTCTTTTTTTCTGCTCGTGCGCGATAGCAATCAACTGAGTTTCATCCTATTTTCTTTCCCACATAATTAAACTTCCTCCACAAACCGACTTATTCAAGATGGCCGACCCTAGAGTTCCCTCGTACTCGGTGAAGCCTAGAATCACCTACAACACTGTTGGTGGTGTCAACGGTCCTCTGGTCATTCTCGAGAATGTACGATTGTCCCCGCTATACTTGCGCAATGTGATGGTTGCGAACGCGACATACACTAACATCAATTTCCCTACCATCAGGTCAAGAATCCCACCTACAGTGAGATCGTTGAGCTTACTCTTCCCGATGGCACTGTACGCTCAGGTCAGGTCCTGGAGGCCAGAGGTATTTTCGTCCCCCTCCCTCCCTCTTCTTTATCTCCCCCACCTCTTGGGTTGTTGAGAGAAGTTGTTGTCAAACGCCAAGTTAAGATGGTATATTAGATATGATGCTAACATTGGATTTCCGATTAGGTGACCGCGCTGTTGTTCAGGTACGACTGACATCAACATTTCCGTCTCCGATCACAACCATCCTTTTCCAATCGACACAGACGACTACTTGCGACACTATGCGATGAAATTCAACACTAGCTAACCAACATGTGGCGAACCAGGTCTTTGAGGGCACTTCCGGTATCGATGTCAAAAAGGTGACATGTCCAACACACAAGAGTTGCCATTAGTTTACCAGAACCAATTGCTGACCAAACCCTCAAAACAGACCAAGGTGCAATTCACCGGCCAGAGCCTGAAGCTCGGTGTTTCGGAGGACATGTTGGGTCGTATCTTTGACGGTTCGGGCCGTGCCATTGATAAGGGCCCCAAGGTTCTTGCCGAGGAGTACCTTGATATCAACGGTTCACCCATCAACCCCTACAGCAGAGTAAGTTTGATGAACCCGACTTGTTTTGTCTGTTTGTACTTTTCCCCCCTCATATTCTAACCTTTTTGGTTTCAGGAATACCCCGAGGAGATGATCTCGACTGGTATCTCTGCCATTGATACCATGAACTCGATTGCTCGTGGTCAAAAGATTCCCATCTTCTCGGCCTCGGGTCTGCCCCACAATGAGATTGCTGCTCAGATTTGCCGTCAAGCTTCACTGGTCCAAAAGCAGGGTCTTACCAATAAGGGCGTCCACGACGGTCACGAGGAGAACTTCAGCATCGTTTTTGGTGCTATGGGTGTGAACTTGGAAACTGCCCGTTTCTTCACTCGCGACTTTGAGGAGAACGGTTCACTGGAACGCACTACCCTCTTCCTGAACTTGGCGAACGACCCTACTATCGAACGTATCATTACGCCCCGTCTGGCTCTTACTACGGCCGAATACTATGCCTACCAGCTTGAGAAGCACGTTTTGGTCATTCTGACGGATCTGTCGGCTTACTGCGATGCCCTGAGAGAAGTTTCTGCTGCCCGTGAGGAGGTTCCCGGTCGCCGTGGTTACCCCGGTTACATGTACACGGATTTGTCGACCATTTACGAGCGTGCAGGCCGTGTCGCTGGTCGGAACGGTTCCATTACTCAAGTTCCCATTCTTACGATGCCCAACGATGACATTACGCATCCTATTCCTGATTTGACGGGTTACATTACCGAGGGACAGATTTTCGTTGATCGTCAGCTGTACAATCGTGGTATCTACCCGCCGATCAATGTGCTGCCCTCGCTGTCTCGTCTGATGAAGTCGGCCATTGGTGAGGGCATGACACGTAAGGACCACGGTGATGTGTCCAACCAGTTGTACGCCAAGTATGCCATTGGTCGTGACGCTGCTGCCATGAAGGCTGTCGTTGGTGAGGAGGCGCTGTCGGCTGAGGATAAGCTATCACTGGAGTTTCTGGAGAAGTTTGAGAGACAGTTTATCTCGCAGGGCCCATACGAAGGTCGCACCATATTTGAGTCGTTGGATCTGGCGTGGAGTCTGTTGCGTATCTTCCCCAAGGACCTGTTGAACCGTATTCCCGCCAAGGTTCTTAACGAGTTTTACCAGCGGGCGTCGAAGGAGTCCAAGGCCAAGGCCAAGGCTAAGGCTGCAGCTCAGGAGGAGTCTTTGATTGAGGCTTAAAGGGCTATATACGTGAGTAAGGGAGAGACTTAGATATTAAGACCGGCCGAATAACCGACTGGCAATCAACGTATAGCGACAGCTAGTCTCTTACTTACGTGAGTATATTATTTTCGAGTTGAGGGCTGATTACGGAGAAAGAAGGTGGGGTTTTGATTTCCGGAGGATTTTCATCTAAAGTGTGGATGTGGCTGGGTTTTTTCTTTTGTTTTCTTCAATGAGCCTCGTTTTCCATTTCATCGCTATGGCGTTGTATGTTTGACTTTTTTCTTTTTGGTTGGTTACAGAGGTGTGGTGTTGTGTTATCCGATTTTAGCAGAAGCATACTCTCTATTCTAATCTACGTGATGGTGATGCTTTGTCGTTGACTGTGGGTCTGGATGTGGGGTAGAAGGGGGTGGAGGAGGGGGGGGCGTGTTCATCGCCTGGGATATAAGGCTACAAGATGAGAAAGCATCAAGAGAGCAGGCCAATTTCAACCCGCAAAGATGAATAGAATCGGCATCTCTTCCCACATTGTCTACATTGAAACACGAGATGGGATTTTTGACTACAAATAACATGAGCGCTTAGAGCTTCCCTCCCTCAGTCACCCACCCGCGTTAACTCCTTAGGGTCTGGGTGCTTCTCGGCCGATGGTTCCTGGACCCACAATTTCTAGAATATGTGAAGATTTTCTGGATCCTTTGCGACAAGAAAACGTGGAAAAGGTTCGACTTTGGGGGGGGGGCGTGATTTTGACACGGACTGACTAGATCTTGGCAAATGTCAAGCAAGATCCCTTATCAAAAAGAGATTTGAGGTCACCTATATACAAGCGCAAGTAGTGCACAGAAGGAAGGAAAAGGAGAAGCACAGTGAGAAGGTGGCGGAGAATGTTGACCCGGGTGCTTGGTAATAGGAGATGTAGAGGGAATGGGCCGGTTCTAAAGGCCAAGATGATGTTGTACTGTACTATATACTAGGAGGGAGGGGGCGATGGTTAGTGACATGATTCAGATGACGGCATAGTTTATCGGTTTTTTTCTTTTTCTTTTTCTGAGATGTGATTGTTGGATGTGATGGTAAGACATGATGACTGTCAAGATCTTGCTTATGGTAACGATGACATTGTTACAATCCAGATCTTTGATTTCTAAGCACAAACTGGTTGAAGCTTTGAAGACAACAAGAAGAAGAAGAATAATATTAATATTAATAATAATATTTCAGGGTCCGGTTGAGTTTCCCAAAAAGGAAGGGAAATGGGGGGACTTGCTTAACCCTATTTCAGGGTTATTTTTTGGTAATGATCAAGGGCATGTTGGCGATAGAAGGAAAAAAAAAAAAAAAAAAAAAAAAAAAAAAGACAAAACAAAAAGAAGAAAAAAGAAGAAAGGAAACAAACTTAGTTAAAGTGTATATCAGTATCATAGATTATTTATTATACGATCCAACTGATTGATAAGATCCCACTAGTCCAGCGTAGTACCTGTGACACTGCCCCAGACCTTCACCTCCAACCTCAACCTCAACCTCAACCTCGAACGCGACAATCTTTCCGGCAAGAGCGGCAACAACGGCGACCGAGAGACGGGATATTGACATATAATCGTCAGTTTCGCGGGGGGAGAGGGAGAGGGAGAAGAGATCCCAGATTATTGGGTCCTCAGAAATCAGAAAAGTACGGGCGTGGTGGTGGGTGGGGGGTGGGATAGAGAGAGGAAGGGAAGGTAGAGGAGAGAGCCAAGATGCCAGAAGAATAATGGATTTGTCGAAGGCCGAGTTTAGTCCGTGACAGTAGAAGCAGAAGAAGGTGGTGGCTATCAATATGGGTTGATTAGAGAGTATGGATAGAAACGAATATAGATGAGAGAAACGAGTGGCAGAGGGTATGTAGGATAAGAGAAACCCGGGGACAAGGTGAGGTTGGTGACGATGTCTAATTTTTTTCTGAGAAATTAAGATTAAAGACATGACTCTATCTTGAAATATAATTACATTTAGTGAACTGATATTCAGAAACCCCATCTGCCCTTCCCTTCTCTTCCGCCCCTCCCCATGAACGTCGACCAACCCGGGAAACCCTTCAACCACCACCCCCTCCCCTTCTTCGTCTTCCCCTTTGCCTTTTGCCTTTTATGCGGGTATATCATCAACTCTCTTACATCCTGCTCCTCCCCCTCGGATACAACATCTTGCATTCTGGAAAATCCTTACTCACTGCCCTCCCCCTGTGCCAACTGTTCCCTCCCCCCCTTCTCTTGCTAAAGATTTCCATACAAACTAACGGTGTAAGTCGCCTAATCCGTATCCGAGTTCTGTTCGTTTGCTTGCCCCGCGGCTGACAGGCTTTTTTATAGGGTTTATTTTAGTCAAGGAAATTCACATATGCAAGATACCGAATCGAACAAGAAAAGAAGGAAACGAAAAGAGAAAAAAGGTAGAAAAGGCCGGTACAAAGCTATACTTTTATCGTATTGTTTGAAAAGAAACAAACATAGTGGTACATGATGGGTGAATCTATACGTCTTGAATCCAGAACATCACCAAAAATTGGTCAAATGATCTCGTCTCTAGGCGCGTCATTTTGGATCGATTGTCCTTTTTTGCATATAGACGGGCTAATTCGTCCGTTTCGGGGGCCGCAGTTCGGCCGAACGCTGTCACGTGATACAGGGTTGGGGTTTGCTGCTTTGAATTTGTCAAGACAATTTGTGTCCAATGATAGAAATAATTTACCAGGGTTTTTTTTTGGTAGTTTCCATCTTGTTACATGCAAAACCCCGAATTGTCGGGCTCCATATTCATTGACCAATGATTGCTCTTTTTCCAACTTCTTTTTTCGGTTGGTTCCCGAATCGTTTCAAGAATAATGTAACCTTGTGGGTTTGATCAATTTGAAAAACCCTAATGTGCTTTCTTCAAGTCCAACTTGGCCAACCTCTCACATGTCAAACCTATCAAAATGCTGATCGACGCAAGGAATCTGCAATTATCATCAAGTTCTTGGTTAGCCAGACCCTAAGATTTCTCCTGGAATCTAGGACAAACTGCCCCCCACCACCACCCCTTCCACTAGTCTGGTTCTTGGGTCGGCATTTCCATTCAACCTTTTCTTCTCTCATGATTCTCCGGGAGTAATCTCAGCCCAACTTGGGGAGCCATTCCCCCCTCGACAAAACATGCCCTATTCCCTCCCTCCGAACCATACAAGTTGGTGTGAAGTGGAGAGAACCCCATGTGGCATATTAACCATTACAGGAAACAAGGCATAGAATACTGCTTCGAGGGATTAAGGAATGCAGGAGGATGATGGCTGAGTAGTGATCTAATAGAATCCTATAAACACCAAAGAACAGCGGACTTTGGATAAAGAGACCTGTGGTAGCAAAGTCTACAATGAATAATTTTTTTTTTTCCACATCTCTGGTTTATAAATGTAGTTCCTTGCACCCGGTGAACCCTTCCTACGCCGCTATGACTCGAGGCCCATCACCTACCTAGCCTTCTTCTCTCCGTCTCAATTCCCTAGCTGATCATCGCCAGCTCCCCAAGTCTAATCACGGCCCCCAAGACCTTATATAGTTCACTAAACACCCCATGAATCCTCCGGTCTTCCCTCTTCCCTCATGGAAGACATTCCCTAAATAGGCTTAGAGCTAAAACATCAAACCAGCCAACTTCATGCGGGCAAAACATACAAGAAAGATAATAGTTCAAGGTGGCGATGTTATCAAGTACTTACGATTAGTGTTGTAAAGCCAAGGAGAGACCGAGCCAAGTAAGGAAGCTAATGACTTCTTGGGTTGGAATTATTATACAGATCGAGATAGTTTGCCACTTGAATTGTCAGTTGCCAACTTGACTTGGTAATTCTTTAAATCTTTTTTTTTCTTTTTTTTGCTGTTTTCGGTTGGTTGTCTGACGAGTGGAAACTACAACCACACACTTGTTTTGGATACATGATGTATAATCATCAAGTGTATCTAAATTATACACTCTTTCTCTGTTTTCCTTGACTCTTACTTTATCACCGTCGACATTAAGTGCCAAGTGACCCCCCCAAAGACATCATCTCTCCAAACATCACCACCTCCTCTCTCAAGACCCCACAACCAACCATGATAACATCTCGCCTCTTTGCAGTGGCTATAGCCTTGCTATCAGGTGCCGTCTCTGTCGTGTCTGAGAACTCTACTACAACCACCTCGGTCCAATCTTCCAACCTCAACATCCCCTCCTGTGCCGTACGTTTCTCTCCTTACATCTTCTTCCCGCCGTATGCCTCTAAACTAACACCCACCAGTCAAATTGCTTCATCACTGCTTTCGCCGACTCATCCTGTGATGCTTCCGACATCTCCTGCGCCTGTTCCGATACCACCCTTCGCCAAACTCTCGCCCACTGCGCCCAGAAAAGCTGCAACATCTCAGACCTTCTCAGTATATCCCCCCTCCCCCCCTCTAACTCTCTCTCAAACAATGAACCCCCTTCCCCCCTCCCCTCACTAACATCTCCCACCAGCTACCCTCAACGACACCGCCATCGCCTGCCATGAGCCCATCCGAGACCGCGGCCCCGCCTACAACGCCATCACCCTCGCCATGGGCGTCACAACAGCCTTCTTCATCGTCATCCGCTTCGCCTTCAAACTCTTCGTCACTCATGAAACCATGTACGCCGACGACTGGATCGCCCTATTCACCTTCCTCGCCGGTATCCCCGGCTCCGTCATCAACGTATGTGGAGTCGGCAAAAACGGCATGGGCCGTGATGTCTGGACTCTGAGCGTGTACAGCATCGAACGGTTTGCCTACTACTTTTACGTCATGGAAGAACTTTACTTTTTTCACATGGGCTTGCTAAAGTTGGCCCTCCTCTTCTTCCTCCTGCGTATCTTCCCAGCACCAAATGTCCACCTGATGCTCCTTTTCACCATTGCATTCACAATCCTCTATACCGCCGCCTTTATAATCACCGGCTTGGTGCAATGCTCGCCAATGAACTTTTTCTGGAAACGATATACCCAGGCAACCCCTGGCCACTGTATAAACATCAATGCAATGTCCTGGTCCCACGCCGCCATTGGCATTATCCTCGATATCTGGATGCTTGCTGTCCCCCTCTGGCAGCTCCGCTACCTACGTCTACACTGGAAGAAGAAAGTCGGCGTCGCCCTCATGTTCTTTGTCGGCACATTCATCACCGTCATCAGCATCGTCCGCCTACAAAGTCTCATCCACTTTGCTTCCTCCCAGAATCCCACTTGGGATCAATTCGACACTGGAAAGTGGTCAACTATTGAAGTCAACGTCGGCATCATCTGCAGCTGCATGCCCTGTATGCGTCTCATCCTCCTCCGCTTCTTCCCTGTAATCTTTGGCTCCAGTACTAGCCATGGTTATATCAACACCGGCTCCGCTATTCCCGCCAGTTACCGTGCGGGTGTCTTGTCAGAGCCTCTCGGTCACCATGATGATCGCTCGGGGAATCTAAACAGTCAGGAGGCTTCGGCCATTGTCATGTCTCAATCATATCAGGTTGAGGTTTCTGAAAATAAAGGAGGAATGGCGATGCATGAATTGGATTTCGATGGCATCACAAAAACATCGGGTAGTAGATCGAGTGACGAACCTTGAACCAATGTGTCTTTGGTCACATGACTTTGTTGTATTTATTAGGTGGTATTTTCTTGATTTAGCCTTTTTTTGGGGGAGGTTTTTTTCTTTACAAGGGTTTTCTATATGGTTTTTTTTATATATATGTGATACATCATACGATTTATACTTTTCTTTTCTATACAAATAAAATTTTTTTTGAATTCATTCTTCATTAATCACCAATAGTAGACAAAAAAAACATATACGTACAACACCAGGGATTCCGATGTGGTCACCCACCATCGTACTAATCTGGCGCTCTGTAGCTTGACTATGGGGGAGCAGACGGGACCCCGTATTTTCCACAGGCTATGGTCGTACGTGCTAAGGTACTCTACTTGCCAAGTCTATAGCAGCAACAAAACTTTAGTTTTCCCCATAAACCCCACTTTAATCTACCCTTTTGTCTTGTGGTACGGAACCGCGCTTGCCCATCTGCAAGGCGGCCCCACAACGGCTATTCATCCAATCATCGTTGCTTACTTCTTAAATGGCTTTCTATGATTGGCTCGCCCCAGCAGGAAGCTCTCGACTAGAGCTCTCCCGCGCGGCCATATTTTCCATTCTAGGAATCAATCTCTTTTGAAAGCTGAGGATTGTATTGAATTGGTTAGTAGAAGTTGATAAACAAGCGGTCTGTAACTATTATGTGAGCAAAGAAGACGAAGGACCGATGTCACTTTTGTCAAGAGACGTCGATCTGAGCTCGTATGATTGTCTTATCAAACCCCAAGGTTCAATGAACAAGTGAAATGTTCCATGTCAGAGGTTCTTTGTTGGCTATTTATAAACCGTATCCTGCATATCAGTCTGTTCTTCATTCTTCCTCTCTTTCTCCCATCTTATCATCTCATATCTTGCTCGCCATCAGTCGTACATGCCACAAAAGTTCATCGTCCTTTACCCATCTACAACATCGTCATCACTCCAACATGGCTTCCGAATATAAACTAAAGGACATCACTGCTCTCCCGCCGTCGCCTGGTGACAAACTCGAAGCCGAAATTGAAGGCCTTGACGGTGCCAAAGTTCTCCTCGTCAACGCCGCCGGCACTGTCACTGCCCTTGGCCCCAAATGCACCCACTACGGCGCCCCTCTCGTGAAAGGCGTCGTCACCCGCGACGGCCGGATCACTTGTCCTTGGCATGGTGGTATGCCCCAACGATACTACCTTCAAACTGTTAAATTACCAATTACTAACACTTATGGACTTTTCTTTTCAACAGCTTGCTTTAACGCTAAAACCGGCGATATCGAAGATGCCCCTGCCCTTGATGCCCTCCCGACATTCAAAGTCACCGAACGCAATGGCTCCGTCTACGTCACCGGCGAGCCCGCCCTCTTACAGGCTGGCCGCCGCAAACCCCACTTCAGCTGCCCCAAGACTGCCACGACCACATCCTCAGACCCTGGCGTTGTCGTCGTCGGCGGTGGAAGTGCAACTATCGGACTCGTCGAAGGTCTACGATTAAACGGGTATACCTTGCCGATTACAGTTGTTTCACGTGAAGGATATCTGCCGATTGATCGTCCCAAGTTGTCCAAGGCGTTGATTGGGAATGCGAAGAAGTTGGCTGTGCGATCGCAGGAATGGTATGATGAGGGTAACGTGACGTTTGTATATGATGAGGTTACCAATGTACAGGTTTCCGAGAAGCAGGTGCAGACAAAGAATGGCAAGACTCTGAAATACAGCAAACTTGTCCTCGCGACCGGTGGTACGGCAAACCGCCTGCCCATCACCGGCCTCGACGGTACCCTCAAGAACGTCTTCACCATCCGCACAGTCTCCGATGCCGCCGATATTACAAACGCCATTGGCTCCAAGGGAAAGAACATTGTCATCATCGGCTCGTCATTTATCGGTCTTGAAGTCGCCAATGCCACCGCTGCCGACAACACCGTCTCCGTCATTGGCCTTGAGGAGACTCCCCTCGGGAACATCCTCGGCCCGGCCGTCGGCGCCGGTATCCAAAAGGGCCTTGAAGCAAAGGGCATCAAGTTCTACATGCGTGCTTCAGCCAAATCCGCAACCCCTTCCAAGACTGATGCCTCAACTATCGGCGCCGTGGAACTCGACAATGGAACATCCCTCCCCGCTGACCTTGTCATCCTCGGTGTCGGCGTCAAGCCCGCAACGCAGTTTCTCAAGGATAACTCTGGATTTTCACTTGAGAAGGACGGCAGCCTTTTGACTGACCGCTTTTACCAAGTCAACGGAGTCTCTGATGTCTACGCTCTCGGAGACATTGCCAAATTTCCATACCTTGGACCCGGCACCGCGGGCCCTACTCGTATCGAACACTGGAACGTCGCGCAAAAATCTGGACGGATCGCCGCAAGCCATATTGCGGGTGTTGCGGGGGCAGAACCGGAACTCTTCATTCCGGTGTTTTGGTCGGCAGTGGCGGCGCAGCTGAGATACTGTGGGAATACGGCCGCAGGCTTCGATGATATTGTGGTGCAGGGTGAGCCAAATGATGGCGCGTTTGTGGCGTATTATACCAAAGGAGAGGTCGTGGTGGCTGTGGCAACCATGGGAAGGGATCCAGTTATGGTACAAGCGGCGGAGTTGATGAGAGAGGGCAAGATGCCGGGGAAGTTGGAGCTTCAGGGTGGGTTAGATTTGTTATCGATAGGAGCGCCGTAGAGGGTTTGGGTCGCGTGGACGGCTGATGCGAGGGGATGTGGGTTGGAGATGCATAAACTGTCACTTGGATAAGGTAGTCATGCGTTATGCGATAGCAATAGTCTGGGTGATCATGATGGATGAATATGGGGATGGGTGAAGAAACTTCATCTGTTGTTTAATTTCACGACGATGACGCTTATCGATGTTATTTTTGGGGGGCATGACTGGGGATGGCTGTTTGTTTACTTTGAAATATATTTTTTTTTCCTTCACGATCAGAGCGTTGAAGGAGATTGATCGGGTCTTGTTGCTAAGTAAACATGTCGAAATCCTATGCTCGTGCACAAAAACAAAAACATTTCATGTAAATTATCTTGTTGTTCCCGCAGAAGGATATCCGCTCTAGCTGCACCCACAAGAGAAAAACAATCTCCTATAAAAAAAATAAAAACCGGGCACATATGCACGCCGTATGCAGGTACAGGACGGCAATATAAATATAGTGGCGGGTACCGAGTGGCTATTCTTGAAGTACCTCTGCGTTGCTTTCTGTATGGTGGAGGTACTTGGTGGGCATTGACTGTGTACTTGTGTTTGATGGCCTGTGCCTGTTTATTGTTGCATGTTCCTGCCAGGCTTAGAAGGATGTGGGAGTTTTGATAAGTGGTGGTGATGGAGAGGTTGTTAGGCGTACGGCAAAGTAAGATGAGAGATGATGATGGTAGATGAGGTTCCTTTGATATTTTTTTTGTTGCTATCTATTTGTTGTCTTTGTAGGTGCCCTTTGATAATGAACAGTGCTTTATATCAATCAAAGAAAAAAAGAAAAAAAAAAAAAATCTTGGCACAAACCGCTTAGTCCACGGTTGTCTACCCACTCCCCCTCATCTGCCCCCCTCGCCTTCCGCCATGACAAACGGAGGGATTTAGAGCCTCAAAAGTATCATCCCCGTATATTCACTATGTTGAGGTACTTCTACGATACTAAGGAAGAAGCAAAAGCCTCTGTTTTTCCAAGACCTGGTCAGCGTTGCAACTTCCCATCTTAACTTGCATAACGATAGATTGAACCTAGATAAGAGCAAGAGGGAAAGAGCATACGCATATCACAGCTACTTTAAGAAAGGCCGTAGTCAGAATTTTCACATGACTTGGAGGATGTGCGCCTTCTTGTTTTGTTTGTTCGTGAGGGGAAGCTTTTTTTTTTTTGTTCTCTACTCTTTTCTTATTTGTTCCTTCTTTTCCTTTTCATCATCTTTGGATTATTCTTTTCCAATTCTTCTTCCTCTTTTTCTTCTTCGTCTTTGGGCGAAATTCCAGACGAAAACAGCTTTCAACAGCTTTCAATCGTCTGACATGATTAGCGCTCTCTTATTGTTCTTGCTGAGACCCTTTCTTTCTTGTTCCAACCGCGCTAATAACCTACCTTCTGGGCGAGCTTCAACGTCAGCTCAACCCCTCTTCTAATGAATAACGGCTAAACGATCACCAACTATCTTCACGACACCAAACAAAGCTAACGAACCCCCCCCAAAACGGGTTTCATGTCCTTCAAAACCCCTTGTACTTTTATCTGTACCTCATATTACGATTACTGCCCAGCCGGACGCTATCCTGTCTTCGCCTCGTTGACCCGTTCTCTCCATCTTTTGATTTGCGATTGCGCATGTGCTTTTCTGAGCTTCTTTTTCCCTCTGACCAAGACAAAGAAGACCGCTTATTCGTGTCCTTTCGTTGTTTTCATCAACAGTATTCTTTTGACCCCAATTGTTCCCTGCATTTGCATAGCATAAGCATACATCTCGTTGCCTGGGTATTGCCGCCTCGCCGTCGTCAACGCATCTCAGCGTGCACCTGGCATATTCTTGCATAAGCGCATGTTTTTCTGTTTGTAATTGCATCAACTGTTTCTGTACTACCTGTGGATTTCGTTTGCTAATTTTCCTTCCCAGACATCACCGCAGGACATCTTGAACAAATTCCCATCGACCCGCTTTCCGATCCCACTTCGCATAACTACCCCCAAGAACAGTTATACAAGAAAAAAAAAAACCCCCACATCATCACTTATCCACACTTCAGGATCCCCATGTCGGCTTCAACCTCCTATTTCCACACTTTTCATTCCAATACTGTGGACTGTTGACTCTAGACTCCCCGCTTTTTGCGCCTCCACTGCCGGGCCCATCTCGGCTAGCCGTTGCATACCAAGGGTCCCTAATCCCAGTGGTTGTACGGTCCGGGAGGTGCTTGAGGAGGTTGAGAGATTGAGCATCATCTGGGACTACACTCGTGATGGGTCTTCAATATCGAGCCTGTTCTCTGTAACACACACATTTGCTTTTTCTCGGTACCTGTCCTACAACCGAGGTCCTTTTTCTAGTTTACGCCTTGATTATCATGACCTTTGAGGCGTGTTGCTGCTGCCTTGCCTTGTCTGCCCTGCCCTCGCCACACACCACACAAAAGGAGTCCCGACGGGCCGTCTGCGCTTCCCCTCGAGTTACCCCACTGGCATTTGTGTGTGCGCGAAAATCACCAGGTTAACGGCCGTTCGCCTCGTTTTCTGCTTCGTTTTACTCCATTCTCTTCTAATTCACCCTTCAGGCTGTGAACTATTTGAATCTGTCATTAAGCCGGAACGGAGTTCTTTCAGCTTGCGATAGGGCCGATGACAAGGAAGCCAGCAGGTCTTTTTTTCTTTTTCATCTTTTTTCTTTTTTTTTCTTTTTCACTTGCGTGTTCTCGTGGTCCTACTATCTGGTGACTTGAAATTGCAACACAAACCTAGGCATACGTATCACAAGCCTTGATTGCGAGAGCCATCCATTCTTATACAGACTGCACAAACACGTCACTGAAGACCCTTCGCTATCCCTGATTTTCCCTTTTCTGCTACCCAAGTCTTTCTCTTGAGTGACGAGGGTGTCATAATTTTGACAGGGCCATCCCAATTCGCCTCCTCCCCATTGATCTCCGGTTTTACCTTGTCCAAGTCCTTGTCTTATCTTGACTTGGCTTGGTTTGGTCTTTGTTGGGTGTTGGTTTTCCTGATTTTCTCAGCATTGGTTGTGGACATTTGAGGGCGCCTCTGGTGTCTGACTTCCCTCGCGAGGTTCAAATCATTGTGATATTGGATTTAGTCGTTGCAATAGAGTCAAGCCCCCCCTTGTTCTTTTGATTGTATGTTGTTACCCAAATTTCGTCTCATCTCTTGTCGCAAATTCGATTTCTATTAATCGACACTCCATTGCAACCCCAAAACCAAAAGCACGGGGAGTTTCTGGAATTTCTGGAACTGAAACTTTTTTTCTCTTGTATCCTGCTGTTTTTTGGTTTGTTTCGATTCATCGACTCATTCGTGTTTCTTGATATCACGATACTTTAACTTCTTGGTTAATGCTGCAGAAAACACGTCTATGAACTTGTACATACTTACATACACGACCATTACCACGCACCTTGCATATATATATATATATATATATATATATATATATATCCACTTACACATTAATTTTAATTTCAAGACCTTGTTTCGGCAGCCAGTTTTTGCTTAAACTGCAAACTACTACTAAAGTCCCTCGCCCAGATCACCCGTCCTTTCTTCCGGACAATTCCACACATGCGACCCTCAAAATCCCGTCACATGCCATCTGCCATATTGTCTGTAAAGACTCCACGACCAAACGCTACGGCTGTATCAAGATCGCCTTCTCCCTCTTATGACCTCACTCTTAAATCTTCGCCATCTACCACTTCTTCGATTCAACCTGCTACTCCGAAAATGGCATCCACACAACATGTTGCCCAATCACCATGCGGTGTTCGAACTGATGTACATGATCTGCCGCTGATAGGATGCTGCTGTGGTCGCCTTGACTGCGAAATCCTCAAAAATAACTGTGCTATTCTCACGCATGTCGAAGATGATATGCGCGCTGCCGCACAGTTGGGTCAGGTACGTTCCAGTAACTAAGTGGATAGTTATATTTGCATGCCTTGCAAGGACAGAGGAAGTAGAGTAATAGAGCAAAATGGCTTTGAAAAAGATGCCTATTCTGGTTGTCTTCTATTGCTTCCTTTGTTAAGGAGACATACAAAGGAAGGAGTGGCATGTAAAATCTTGCCCTTTTGCTGGCTCTGCCTTTTCTTGTACCTTTCTCATTGCTTGAAATAAGAACCTTTTGTTGTTCTTTGATCTAGTATCATCTTTCATACTACAACTGCAACTATATCCTCCACATGGAGCCCCCATCATTAACATTTTCGTTACAGGCCCTTTTGCATAGACATGAGACGTACATGGCCGATGCCGAGCGGGACCGTTTAGCGCTCGTGGCCCGTATAGAACAACTTCTAAACGACAAAGAGGAACTCGAAGCCTCAAATGAAAGAACGCAAAAAGAAAACCAGCATCTTATGAATCGAATCGACTCTCTCAATTACTCAGTTCAAGACGCTGATACTCGCATTCAGCAACTAGAGGCTAGTCTCCTATCTTCCGAACAGACTGTCCGTCGTCTCGAGAGCGCCTCGGCCCGCGCTGCCGATATGGAACGACAAATCGCCGTTCTTGAGTACGAACAAGATACCCTACGCAACACGGTTAACAAGACGGAATCTGAGAATCGTGACACTATGCAACGGTGGCGCAGGGCGGAGCGCAGCATTGTGCAACTCCAGGAGCAGATTGACCGCATGGAACAAGAGGCCAAGGAGGAGCGTGAGCGTCATGTTGAAATCCTCGGCCGCATGGAACGGCAACGAGAGGTGGAGCGTGAGCTCAACACTGCCGCTGGTCGTCTCAAGGGCGCTGCTGCGGCTAAAACATTGTCAAGTGCCAAAGGTCTTGCCGTGGACACGACGGGCAGCAATGTTGTATCCCATTTCGTGCGGGATCTCTTGTCAGACAACGCGAATCTCCAGCTTGGTATGATTGAGCTGCGCGAGTTGTTAATGAATTCTCATGACGAGATACAAGCTCTACGAGAGCAATTGATGTCACATCAACCCCTTCCCATGATTGGTCAAGTTGCTCCTGCGTCTTCTACCGTCTCAGAATCTATAGATTCAATGCCTCCGTCGCCATCATTACAAGGCCACCCACAAGGTGGGGGGGGACCACCAACAAAAGAGGTCCATGTGCACCATCACTACCATGTTGCGCCTACAAAGCGCACTGGTCTCAAGAGCAAAAAGAAGCGCAACAGCTTGATTCCGGGTCTGTTCAACCCACCGGTCTCTACGGGGGCACCTGCTGTCATGTCTCGGTCCTCCGTGTCATTACGACTTCATTCGCCACATCCTTCCATTGCGTATAGTGATATGACCGGTAGTGATAATGGGTTGATGTCACCAACGCTAGATATCGGTACCCGGGGACACTGTTCCCGTGATTCCATTGCTTCATCTGTTTGGGCATCGTCCAAACGAGACTCTATAAATACTGCCGTCTCGTCAAACCGTCGGGATTCCATCTTTTCGGAGCGCCTATCAGAATATGCCGCGTCTTCAGTAGCGTCATCGCCTGTTAGCACCAGCCGCATGTCGCTGTTGAATAATGATGTGGATATGACGCCTTGCCCCTCACAGCGTAAGTACAAGAAGCGGGTATCAGATATTTCAGTACACGTTGCTGCGCCTGGGCCCCAGACTGGGATTCATATTCATGCGATTGCCGAGGAGGAGGATGGTCGTTCGCCTCCTGGTGGTATTCAGCGCCGTGAGATTTGTCTTTCCATTGCAGAGGAGCTTGCTGGCCTTGAAGATGCAGAAGACTTTGAGTTTGGCGAGGACGCTGATGAGAGCTGTGCTGATGACGAGTCTATGGATGAGGAGTTTGGGTCTCAGGATGAAGTTGGTCCTCTGCGGTCACTTCGAAAACACGTTTCTCACGAGTCCATCATGTCACTCCCGGGTGGTCTTGATATCTATACCCTCAAGAGTCGTCCGAGTCAGCTGACCCTACGCCCTCTTGGCATGGCGTCAGCTGTTGTGACTGATGTTGTCGCTCAGTCGACCATGTCTTACAAGCCGTCATCTGATATTCGCAGTAGCCTTGCAGGTTTGGCTAGTAGACATGGTCCCGGTAGTGATGCTGCCTCCATCTACTCCTCTTCTCCATCTAATAACGGAGATGTTCCCGCCAAGGGACGTTCCGGCGGTTGGTCAAAGTGGGTTCCATGGGGCGGTTATACCTCCACGGCCTTCGCATCGACTGCTGTCTCCACGGTTTCGACTAGTGCCAGCTCGGCGGCGTCATCTGTTGGCAGTGATAACGGGGCAACGCCAACACAGAGTCCAATCAAGGCCAAAGATGCTACTACTACGCCTGCGGTTATCGTTACCCAGCCGCTCTCATTCTTCCGTAACGTTGGCGTTAATCAGCCTGGGGAGATACCCGGGTATTGGACATCTGTGAAATCCCGTGGATTGGCGTCAAGAGCGTTAGCGGATAACCTTTCTGGTGCGCAATAAGCCTTTTAAAAGTGGCTGACTGTTTGTCTATTTCCTTTTTTTTTTTTTTTCCCCCTTTTCTGTTTCTTTCTCATTTGTGGGCTATTTAGATTTGGGGAGTTTTATTTGTTGTTGTTTCGATTTTTTTTTACATTCTGCATAGCAATTTTTATTCATCGCGCCTGGCCGGAGCTTATCAGTATCCGAGTGGCCCGTCATCTTTGGTCCTAATGTATTGTTTTTTTTTTTTCTTTTTTTTTTTCTTTTTTTTTTCTTT
>MKGJ01000101.1:13655-61717 GCA_002018255.1 Bretziella fagacearum | reverse complement strand
ACCCCCCCACCCCTCTCCCAGCCCCTCTTGATCCTGCACACCCCAGTGACCATGGCACGTTTCCAAGACCAACTTCTCTCCTCCTTTCCTGCTTCCTACATGAAGCCCGCCATTTCACACAAAATGCATTCTTGGTAAGTTGGCAGGGGTTCCCATTCTCGTTCTCCATCGAGATTTGACCCGGGGCCCCCATGGTACCATTTGGTGGGGGGAGCAAGTTTCCCCTCAGCATCCAAAGTCGATCGGTGTATACATGTGTTTGTGGTGGCCTGCTTCGATCTATGGCTAAAAATCCAAGGTATGGATGGCCAAACAAGACCAATATTGGTGGCTATAGATAATGCGGCCCATGAACTTGCCATCTGCCGTGTCGTGGAACTATCAAGTCACATGTATACGAATGCCCATGCAAATCTCATGTAGTATGTTTACGTTGAATTCCGGGTTAAATAGATATAGTTGCAGTAGTAAGATGGGGCATCCACAGAAGGCAATGGGAAATCACCCATTGAAGCCAAGCGTTTCTTCCACACCTATACAGAATAATTACAAACAGGAAAGCAATGTAAGGGGCTGAAGGATTAGCTGGACGATACAGAGGAAACCCGTCAAAGGCCATTCCCTAATAAAGCTTTGCCGAGAGGGGGGGGGAGCATCACCTGAAAGTTCTGTCCCAATGCTTCCACAATTGTCACGGAGCAAGGTAGTGATCATTAGCGTAGAACTACGCTGGAGAAGTTATAAGGGTAGAATATACAATTCCTTGGTGGGACTTGGCATTATTGCAGCGAGGTAAGAAGGAATACGTAATTTCAACGCCTATTCCCGCTCAGTGGTTTTTATACAAATACACTATGGATACTTAAAGTAATGTGGAGCTATATGGAACTTGAATATTTTCCGATTTCCGTATGTTTGCGCCAGGAACAAGAAACATGATGTGCAAGTTTTTATTTCTTATTCCTCCAAAAAAAAAAAAAAAGACATGTCACAAAACGATATTTACACCTCAATAGTTCCTTCGTAGTTGTAGCTAGGCCTCCAAATAAAATAAATCACCGCATGTTTTGCCTCATGACCATAGGCTTCACATGACTTTGAACTCTGATTCTTGGAACAAGGCTGGTCGATTTGTTCGAAGTACTGAATCGGGATAAATGTCATGAGCCATTTTGATGTTTGTCTTACGAGTATGCCAAGTAACCCACAAAAATATACCGGGTGTAATTACAGCATCATTCTTGGCTACTCTATGCATTATGTTGCTTCAGCGTATAATAGGAGTCCTAAAGTCGTGAACAGGCAGGCATTGTTGGCTGTACCACTAGTATCGGTCAGAACCCTATCACAGGTTAACCAACATGGTCTCCCTCCCGGTTCAAGAACACACCATGCATATGACATACGGAGGGAGTCTGGGAATCACCAAAGTTCCGACATAGGTCTACTATAGCCCTCTCTGCCCGATGCTAATTGGAGTAAACCCACATTAGCGTCTTCCAGTGCCTCAAACATTGGCAAGTATATAGAAGTGGGCTCAGTTGAAACTACCGATAATCAAGTATTCAGATGATCAAACTATCTTATATCCGTTTTAGTGCGGCAAGTGCGTGATCTTCATGGAGAATTACCAGTTGGGTCACAGCAGCAGCATCCTATATTGAAAACTAGGATGATAGAAAATGCTCAATCTCACCGGCGTATCCGGCTGGTTCTTTTTTAAACCTTTATGCAGCCAGTAAAATTTACTTTGTAGCTTTATTGGGCTTGGTATTGCTGATGCTGTGGAGGTTAAATTGTTCCTTCAAGTTTCCCGACATAAGGTGCTTACCAGAATCTTCAACCCCAGGATGTTGTTCAACAAATACCGTATTGCCCCTAGAAAGATAACCTACATAGCTAGGGTCGGTCGTCCAATCTCATGGCCGGCAAACACACACAGAGAAGAATGGCAACCTATGGGTCCATTATTTGATCTGGCCCTACCCCTTTATAGCCCTTACTCTTCGTCCACACCGTAAACGGCCTGTGCACACTCAAGAAAGTTAGATGACCTCACGTTGACCATCTCAACAAAACTATACATCTTTTCTTCTTTTTTCTTTTTCTTGGTCAGACAAAAGTAACCCCGCTACCTTGTCTTTGCCCAAGCGTTAACGTCGTGGGTTGGGGCTTTGCTCCGCCTACCTCGGAGCTCCACCTACCCAAGGGGGACACTTGGAATGCAAATTGACCGCCACCGGTAGAAGCTGTCCAAATACAACTTGGAGTATCATTATAGTCTCTCTGGATATCAATTTTGGAACCTCCTATCCGGAGAGATCCGGAGTGAGACATGTGTGTCGCCCTTGTTCATGTCCTTGTTAGTGATACAACGGGAGTTGTTTTATATTCGTATGGTTCGTACCTACCTCGCCTAAACTACATTGATCCAGATTGACTATTCTCTCTATTTCCCCCCCAAAAAACCAATACATTATTAATGGCTGGTCCATCCACTTGCACTATCATCATGCCGGGGTAACCAAGCATATGCTTTCTTGTTGTCTTTTTCTTTTGCAGGGTTGACCACGTCAGGTAATAGACGGTGTAGATCGGAGATGATGGATCATACTACTGCAGGTACCGTCAACAAATAACAGACGCTTATGCTCACATGCAGTGAAGTCTCACGATAAACAATTAGGGAGTTTTAATTTTTAATTTTTTTTCCCCATCTTTTTTATATCTTTAATTTTTTACTAGGGGGATACGATATCTGTTGGACCGACCAGTCAAGTATATTAGTACCGCGAACATCACTGATAATCGAGCATCTCCCAGTGAAAAGCAGTGGTGGAATCAAAAGGCTCGTGGCTGGTTACTTTGCCATGTTCTTTTGTAAATCTGTTAGATTCCAAGATGGCAGTATATATTTTTGGGTTATGGCGCGAGCTACTGGTCCAAGCCCGATATCATAGCCGAGTCACACAACCGTAAAACCATCGGAACTTGCTCATCGGTGATCAACCAAAGGTTCTAATGAACTCTGCCTGGATCCAGGAACACGTGCCCGAAGATTAGCTTGTTTCTTGGGGTCTAAGCTCCAGAGTGGCCAACTCTACATTCTTTGTTTGATTCCCGTAATCGGGGATTCATTTAATAATGAACGACCCAAAGGTTTGATCATCGAGCAGCGAGTACTTGAGTAATGCGCATCTGAACTATCCCAAGAGTTGTCATGAGTCCCTCTTGTCAATGCGTGACTTATCATCAGCTCACACATCTCTCCATACAATATTGAGGCTATGCTTTCCTAGCCTCCCGAACCTTTTTGGATGTCCTAAACATCGGAGAAACCATCATCCAAGCTTTTCTACAGCACAGTCTTGAAAGGCTAACATCATACGACATCCCTCCCCCCCCCCCCCTGATAAAATGTCCGTTTGCGCCAGTGCACCGACCGGGTTAGAAAAGTCAGTCCCTACTTTGCCAAGCTTTTCAACGTCAATAATACCACTAGTCCTCAGATATTAACCAAATATATATTTTATTTTTTCTTCGCAGAGGTCTAGCATTCAGTAGATTTGTCAGAGGAATTCGGTACCTTTAGAAAAAAAAAAGGAAAAAAACCCCCCCCCAATATTTCCTTGCAGTCATCTAATCAATATTTGCCATCATCATATGCTTACTGCGTAAGAGTACACCAAATTTAGCCAGGGTTTAGAACTATGGTACTCAAAACCAAGCAAGTGCCATCAGATACACAAAGATCTGGGGGAAACTCGTATCCGTCGTATGTGAATGAGCCAAACTGCCAAACCATGATTGTCACATGGAAGAAGAAGAAGAAGAAGAAGAAGAAGAAGAAGTTGAGAAAAACTTTATTTGGTATATATATATATACGTGTAAATAAGTGGTGCAATGGAAGACTGCTAATGAAGAAAAATCACTAAAACCTTTACTAATACTTGTGTGTGTGTGTGTGTGTGTATGTGTGTTCTATGCCATGGACTCCAAGTAGTGAGTGTGTGGTGTGGCACGTCCAGACTTTGGTAGCCTCATAACGGTATGACTTGTCACGGTGGAATCCCCTCAGGCCCCACAAGAACAACATAGGGCCAATCTTTGGTTGCCTTGGCCGGCATTTTCGTCCCCATTGATGGTCTCAATGCTTGGCGGATTCCACACTTGTGACCAATAAACCTCAGGACCTCCCGGGCTCGGATACGTTGCTCAAAGCGTGGTGTTTGCATGTGACAGATGGCAGCAAATGGATACATCATTCCCATGTTCTTACTCCAAGCTTGGCCTACAATCTGTGTCGAGCCTTGCATTATTGCTGGTGGCGGTGCTGTCTCGAGGATTGATTCAGCAATCGATTGGACAGTCATCAAGGCTTCATGTCGGCGAGCCGTAAGTGTCTCCAAGGACCAGCCAGAGGGAAGATGATTGGACTGGATGGCTAGGTTGAGGATGTAAAAGAGAAAGTTTTGTACCTTCATACGGCCAACGGGAATCTTGTATTGAGACCGAGCACGAATACAAAGTTCTGGGTGTTTTGCTATTTGGACATAGTCGGCGTAGTCTACTTCAATGGAATCGACTTCTTCTATCAAATGCCCGACGGCGCCGGCCGCAAAATCCGCATCATCCGAGAATATAGCCTCGAGCATATGAGGATATACTTGCGAGAATCGTGCAGAGAGAAAGGCACTCTTCAGGGCCATGTTCTCTACGCTATTTAATTTCCACTTCTGCAGTCGGTGCAGCCATTTCAAAAGATCTGGTGGACAGGGCTGACTCAGGGCGTTGTAGTGGATTTGTATCGTTTCTACACAAAGCCAGAATATCTGTCGGCCCTGTGCTGTTTTGAATTGCTCAAGACCTCGGGCCTCAACAAGTGATATCAATCCCGTGTGATGAATACGCCAGCTAGCCTCTGGATCCGGCGGCCACTTGACTGAGCCTTGCAACACCTCATATGTTCCCAATAGCCATACCGCGATAATCGTGGAATCTTTAACCGCCAATTCGGGCTGTAAAAGTGCATTCCGCACAGCCGACAAACACGTGCCTCTAACACATGATTCCTCGGCCGCAGAATAGGGCAGCATGTGGCGATTAACAAGGTACCCTCTGGCCAGCATGGTCGTTGATAGCGATAACGGACTATTTTGACGAACCCCGTGCATTAAAGGTTCTAGAGCAGACACCCACGGGTAACAATCTATGACTACCCGGTGTGAATGTGAGCGCCAATCATGTGGAAGGCCGCGGAGTGTATCAACACAAGTATAAACAATGGCAGCGCGAGCTGGGTCCTCAATGTCGGGTTCCGAGGACGATCCAGAGGATGAGGAATTGCGTGTATTGCGTTTGACAGAGCTAGACTGGCACTTTTCCTCGCCAGAGCGTCGACGTTGTACGGCGATAACTTTTTGTTTGATGGTGTCGGTATTGCTGTGGCGGAAGCAAAGGTCGGTTTCATCGCGGTAACCGGGGCAAACGAGGTCGTACTTGGAGCATCGGAGACATCCTGGGCGGCCGAGATCACACTGTGAGAAGATCAATTGTTAGTATATTAAGCAAGGTTAGGGCAGAAATGATACTCATGGCATCATCTTTTAGGATCACAGTGGAACGTGGCTAGATGGTAGTATTGTATTGTAGGTGTAGACGTAGCCACCAAGTGTGAAGATTGAACACTTCCTAGAAATCTATTAAAGGACAGGAAATAACAGCAGGCGATGAACGCCATTGGAATCATCAAACTGGCAGCCATTTCGGTGAAGTGCATAATGATGCAAAGTACAGGGAAACTCTCCAGCAAAACTTGACACTTTATTCAAACAACCGGTAGGCGACATGAATGACCAAAATGATTAATGCCATATGCACGTAGGCGGGCGGGTTGATCTCAACTTGATGCCCGCATTCGCAGTCCCTCAATTGTAGTTCAATTTTCTTACCTTTACTCTTCTGCGCCGGCACTCATGACAGGCCAAACTGGGTTTCCCCGTGTTAGGCATAGTGGGAAGCAGTGGTGGGTCTCTCACTACTGACATATATACTGTACAATTGCAGATTGCAACAAGGCTAGCCGCTTTTTTCTTAGTGCAGCCTTGTTCACCGAGTCGGTGTGGTCTGTGCCCCAAGACTAACTAGCCTGGAGGGTTCACACAGGGGCGGGGGGGAGGACTAGTGTTAGGGCATATGTAAGAAAAGTCGCCGATTCAATATGTTCGGTGACCAAATTCTTACCGAGAGTAGGCTACCCGCAAGCAGAGATTCAGAACACCGAGGCTACTGAATCTTAGTAGCGCTAGTCAGAGCTTCGGAAAAAAAAAAGAAAAAAAAAAAAAAGAAAAGATTTTGCCAGCTAAACCTCTAGATATCGGATGTACCTACCGTACAAGACGGATGGGGTCCGAAACCACTGGGTGACTGCACTGGCGTGCGATTAGCCAGTCTCTAGATAAGCGAAGAGAAAGTCAACCAAAGTAAAAAGCCTCTTGGCTCAAGGACCCCCCGCTATGCCCGTCAGCCAGATAGACAAGCGATTCGACAAGGCAATCGGGAGGAGGCGCATAAAGTGGGTGGCAATATGTAGGCCTAACAAAGAGAGATAAGGAAAAAGATCATATATGGGAAAACGACAAATTCGACAATGATTAAAAGACAGAGACAAGAAAAGGTTAATCCAAGAAGGAAATCCATGCGAGGTCGTCTCTGGTGGTTGCTTGCTCGTGTCCACAAAGTCCCACATGAAAATGACCACGAAAGGGAAGTCTTTTTTGTATGCGCCAAGTGCTACATCAAGCCTGCATATGCAGACAGAGGCACCAGCACATGGACTGGAAAGGATTCGGCGTGCGTCTGTGTTGATGGGTTGATGGACAGAAGAGAAACTGGCGGGGTTGGGAGCGGAGATTTGGGGTGTGTGGGTGGTTCAAAAGTAAGGGTGTCCGTCAGTTGGAGCGTCTAAACATGAAGATCGTGATATACAAACAAAAGGCAGATGATGGCGGCGAAACTCTCACGCCATGTATATATCGATATAGATTCATCATCAACAAGGTATGGGAATCAAGTTAAGCAATCCCAGGCAGGTACCGGTACCTGCTGCCAAGATAACAAGAACCGCGGCAGGAGCAAGCTGAGAATGGATTCTGGCACGTGTCATGGAAACCCTTGACCCTAAATATTGATTACCTATCCTGACTTCTACTCAGTTAAAAAAAAAGATTAAATAATTCTTACCGATAGACTTTACAATGTCAATCTTCCTGAAAGGTTTTTTCCTACTGTGAGTGACTGTGAAAGATACCTGGTCCCTTAGTGTACTTTGTACAGAGCTATATGTACTTCCCAACTCAATCTTGATTATATAATGTCATTCGCACGCCATGTCACGACAAATCGGACACACTCGAGATAACACTGAATATACGTAACCCCCCCCCTATACTACGTATGTTAGTGAGGAAACATCAGGTTTTATTTTTCAGCAAAATGAAGCCGGAAATTTGCAATGAGAATTACCATGAGAAGCGCCAAGAGTTGCACAATGGTTCTACTATTTATACGATACTCATGGTAAACTGGTATTGAAGTATCACACGTCTTGGCAGAACAAGCTTTAGCTAAGACGGAATATAAAAGGCCAAAAAATCTTGATTGAAGCTTGCATTGTTTTACAATCAATCAAGATATGTTGCTATCAAAGATCAATAAACATGGAAAAGCCTTCCTGCATTTCGTTAAAGCTCCCTGTAATTCTGTGATGGGTCTCCCTAACAATATGTCAAGTCAAAAGCCCATAAGCTAGCGAATGGACTGACAGCTATATCTAAGCTCTGTTATCTCTCTCGACGTGTTTTGCTACACGTCCATCTGTGTATGTCGCCATAAACATGCAAGATGGTAAATTCCCACGTTTACCTCACAACACGGGCGGATCACGACATGTTGGATCAATAATTCATTGTAACCTAGCAAAAAAATAAAACCCTTGCATTATGATGATGATTTTGATAGTGAAATCACACAATACATATCCGCGGAACAATACAACTGTATAAGTACTCTTCTTTTTCCGTCTCTGCGCCTTTTCATAATGATTATCATATAATCACCCCCCTTCTGACACCCCTTGGGCCCATCATTGCCCAAAAATGCCCACCCTTTTCACATTCAAGAACCGCAGAACCGGCAGCGGCTCTTCCGCTCCGCCGCCTTTAGATTCCACCGACCCCGACAAAGACCTCGCCATCTATACCGGTGCCATTTCGTCCGATGACGAAAACACTATCCCACCATTGGGTGTCCCACATGCCGAAAAACGCTTCTGGTGGCAGCGGACAAAGAACTATGACCCAGATGCTATTGCGACTCTGCCGTCAGTTTATGACGATCCGGACACGGCAAAGTTGTATGCACCAAGGGCAGACTGGGAGAACTTGCATCGGTTTGACCCAAAGGCGAGATGGACTTGGGGGGAGGAGCACAAGTTGATTCGGAAGATTGATGTGCGGATTATGATGTTTGCGTGTATCATGTTTATGGCATTAGAGTTGGACAGAGCGAATATTACGCAGGCTGTCAGTGATAACATGTTGTCGGATTTGGGTATGACAACTGATGGTAAGTTGATATCATTTACATTGTCACAGCTATATCCAGTATGATGCTAACCCTAGAACCTATAGACTACAACCTTGGAAACACCGTCTTCAGACTCTCCTTTCTGTGTGCCGAGCTCCCCTCTCAACTAGTCAGCAAATGGGTCGGCCCTGACCGCTGGATTCCCGCCCAGACCTCCCTTTGGAGTATCGTCGCCCTTTCCCAGTTCTGGCTCTCCGGCAAGAAATCCTTCCTCGCTACCCGCGCTCTTCTCGCTATCCTCCAAGGTGGCTTCATCCCTGATGTTATCCTCTACCTGTCGTACTTTTACAAAGCTCATGAGCTGTCTCTGCGCCTGGGCTTTTTCTGGACCGCCATGTCGATTGCTGACATCGTTGCTGGTCTTCTAGCGGCCGGTGTGTTGAATCTTCGCGGCGCAGGTGGCCACGAGGGATGGCGATGGCTGTTTCTTATCGATGGTGTTATCACCCTCATTATCGGCTTTCTTGCCTTTGGTCTTATGCCAGCCTCACCAACACACACCGCCCACTGGTTCCGTGGAAAGCATGGTTGGTTTACGCCACGGGAAGAGACGATTGTTATTAACCGAGTCATTCGGGATGACCCAAGTAAGGGTGATATGCACAACCGCCAACCCATCACGCCGAAGCTGCTATTCCAGAGTATCCGTGATTATGATCTCTGGCCTCTGTATGTGTTGGGTCTGATCTTTGGTATTGGTCCTACACCGCCAACGCAGTATTTGACCCTGATTCTCAAGGGGCTTGGCTTCAACACATTTCACACAAACTTGCTGTCAATCCCGACGACAGTACTGCACATCTTTACTTTGCTTGGGTTGACCTATGGTGCTGAAGTCTGGGGAGAACTCAGTCTGACCACAATGTTTTCTCAAGTATGGGTGCTGCCATTCCTGATCTACATGGCTACCCACGATCTCACCAGTATCAACAAATGGACTGCCTGGGGAATTCTAACAATCCTTCTGGCTTATCCTTACCGTAAGTCTTCTCATCCAATGATCTAACCAAAAATAGCAACACAAAACTGCCCAATTTTATTCAATGTGCCGCGGCAAACAACGAAAACATACTTTGACTGACAAAGCCACTTCTCGGTTTAGCCCATGCTCTGCAAGTTGGATGGAACTCTCGTAATGCCAATACAGTTCGCACCCGTACAGTTTCTGCCGCCATCTACAACATGTCGGTACAAGCATCTGGTATTATTTCGTCTAATATCTACCGCAAAGACGACGCACCTGCCTATCGCCGTGGCAACAGACAACTGGCAATCATCACCGGTTGTAACATTGTCATTTACATCTTGACAAAGTTCTACTACATCTGGCGAAACAAGAACAGAGATCACAAGTGGAATGCACTGACTACGGAGGAAAAGGCCCACTACTTGGAGACTACAACTGATGAAGGCAACAAGAGGTTGGATTTCCGGTTTGCACACTAAGCACGACGAGAAACGTGAAAAAGTACATGGCCGTAATTCCAGTTCCAATTATTCATTGTCCATTCTGCATCTTGGAAGTACCGTGGACTTTTGAAGATGAAATACAAGGAATATCACTTCACACCAAAGCTTTACCAAGCTCAGCTTGATAGACAAAGATTGTTGTTTGTTGAGACATCTACCTACCTACCTACCCACCTACATGTATGTAGTATTTGGGAAATTATTTCTGGTTATTCAATCATGACAAATCGACCAAGTGAGGCCTTTTTAGAGGAGGCTTGCATTATAGAGCTGCATTTGTCCAGATCTAGGGCCCACATTACAGTTGTCAATATGATATAACACAAGGAACTGTGGGAGCGACACCCTGGCGGCTCATTCCAATGTACCAACTACCTACCCACTGGCAGAACGAGTATCTATTTGGAACTTCAATACTTGTAGTTATAAGTTTTGGTTGGAGAAATCAGGCAGCTTATAAGCAGATTAATACATATATTTTGGATGATATATAAAGTTGGTATGAGGGCTCATATATATATATACATGTAAATTTATATTCTAATAATTGGGGTTGCACTTGGATACCTTTGTGTTACACAACTGTGCAGGTGTATGCATAAATGCACATACTCAATCACAGAATTATGCATGTGCATAAAATGTAGATTTACATACAACCTAGAATGGCGGCCATTCAAGAAATGACTGTGTAACTCCCTACCTACAACTCATACATTAAAATCTGGTTATGAATAAGCCCACACATACCTAGTACTTTTATAAAAGGTGACATGTCATTTGTTGTCTAACAAGCATCAGAATGAGGCTATCCAATAGGCACATACCCTCAATATAAAACCTATGCTTCAACCAACCAGATTGATGAAATGCAGCTCAATACTATGGTCAGGCTCCGTTGTATCTTGTCTAGATTGTACACCATATATGCAGGTTGGTACAATATGAGTTGTCTTGGACATGCGGGGGGCCGGCCATTGGTACCAACCATTAGAAATTTCAGAGAAAAACCTTTACAAAAGGCAACTCCCTAGTATTTCGCATCAGTATTTGTTTCCGTTTCAACTATTCTCCTCATCAAGATTACCAAAAGAAATAGTGTCCATTCATACGCTTGCAAATTCACCATGGAACGTGCCAACCGTCTACACCGGCATTTTACGGCTGTCATCAAAGGCGAAAAGGCATTGTCTACTCTTAACCTGACAAATCTCTTCTTCGAGGCTATTATTGCCGAACCCTCTCCCGTCTCTACTCTCGAGACCATTCTGGCTGCTCCAGCCGGAGTTTCCAGTCTTCGCAATGCATTTCTGAAAGATCTAGAACCCAATGGTTTAGTCCGTCCTCTTTCTGTTATAGCCTATCTGTCCTGTCCCGAAGTTCATTCCCTTGACCAAACCCTTCTGCATACGGTCATTGGCCATCTCGCTTCACCACCTACATTCTGGAAGGCTGCCATGATATCTTTCAAGAAGGGAATGCTGCCTCAAGACAGTGTTCTTGCCTTTGTCCTTTTGGTTCAGGAACTCCTTACACTACCAAAGCTCGATGATGTCGACATCATGACTGCCGCCCCGGATGTTCTCACACATCCTATCCTCCTCCGCCAGACTGACACGGCCATCATCGAGGCAGTATCTCGAATCAAGAACATCATTTCCATGCGTTCTCGGCCGGGAGCCGGTCTTCCGGTTCGTTCCCAGAACCAAGCAGGCGGCCGCCATGACAACGATTTCTCAGATATCCAGCAGATTTCCATCTACCCAACCAGACAAGAACTAAATTGTGACAAGCTTCCTTTCTATCTGACCCGCGAGGAAGTATTTGCCATTGATCCTTCTGAAAGAGCCGCAGCTCATCGCGACAATCAGTTCCGTCTTGTTCGTGAAGAGATGCTTGGCGAAATTCGTGACGATTTACAGCAGGTATTAGAACTAGAAACTAAGAAGGGAGGATCTGTTCGACGGAATAAGCATAACTGCTTGAGTGGTTTAACGATGCACGGTCTCTCTTGTGGGCCCCACACTCGACGTTACCGCAGTACTGCTGTACAGGTTACTTGCACTACTGGCTTGGAGAAGCTTCACAAGCTCCAGACTAAAAAAGAAAGAATTGAGTTTCTACAGGCAAGCAAGAACCTTTTAAAGCAAGGTTCTACCTGTATTCTTCTGCATCAGAAGAAGCTTGTCTGCTTTGCGATGATTGAAAGAAACGAACAGGAATTGGCCCAAGACATACCTCTCATCACCCTCCTCTTCCCGGATTCCAGCTCCTTTGCTAGCGCCATCAAGACACTGCAGATGTCTGAACCAATCGATGTCTCTCTTGTCACGGTAGATCTCCCCATGTTTGCCTACGAACCGTTCCTGCAAAAGCTCCAGGATATCAAGTCCGTCCCTTTGCAGGATATCATTATGCGGACTTGCTCTCGGGATTATGAGGAAGAGCCCACTTCCGGACCGACAACGAAGACTCGTGAACTGACTAGGCGTCTGAAGAATGCCACTGTAACCTCAGACGGCAATGTGCCATGTCAATTATCCCATAAGACTCTGCAATTAGACCAGTCTCAACGAGATGCTCTCGTGTTAGGTCTAGAGTCAAAGATCTCACTGATCCAAGGCCCACCAGGTAAGTCTCCATTATCACCAATATATCCGGGAAAAGAAAATGGTATGCTAATCTATATAATTTGGTCATCATTATAGGGACGGGAAAGTCTTTTACGGGAGCACTCATTGTAAAGTCCCTCATCAGTGCAGGCTCTAGAATCCTGCTTATTACATTCACAAACCACGCCCTGGATCAATTCATCACTGACGTCGTCAATGCCGGCGTTACCCGGACCGATATCGTCCGTCTGGGCTCAAAGTCTAGTTTAGAAAATGAGGATCTGAAGCTAGCCAAGGGTAGATCCCTGGGTTGGTCTGTCAGAAATCTTATCTCCAATACCAAGAATGCCCAGGCTGGAACTATCCGCCAAATCGAACAATGGGCTGATAAATTCATCATCCACAATGAGACGACCAAGACTTATCAAACAGTGAGCCCGGCGTTCATCTCAGATTCTTGGCGGAACAAACACAATCAGTCGCAGTCACCTCCACCTCCACCTGCCACTCAATCCAAGGCACGGATGAGATCTGATTTCAATGACCTTTTGACTTATCTTGAGTTCCTAGAAGACGACATGCCTTACTTTGAGGCCTTCAGTATTCAGACGGACGACGATAAGCTCGATTTCGAGGGCTTCAAAGAGGCTAAAAGAAAGAATTGGCGGGTAGGAAAGACTTACCTTTTTGACCAATGGATACGCGGCAATATGCCTAGTCTCATGACAGATTCTGTAAACTCTGAAACCGCCGCGGTATGGGCCATTCCGGTGGAACAACGACAAGTCCTTTACTCGAACTGGAGAATGGCCATTTACCAAGACCGGATCGATACTATTGTGGCTCAAGATCGGAAATATCGTGAGCAACAACAAACCATTGATAAACTCTTCTCTCGCAGGTCCAGCGGTATCTTGGAAACTAAGATGCTACTCGCTTGTACTACAAATGGTGCTGCTCGGTACGCAGATATGATTTCTGCTGCTCAGCCTGATGTTGTAGTGGTTGAAGAAGCGGGTGAGATTCTCGAGAGTCACGTTCTGACAGCCCTGAGTCCGTCGGTAAAGCAACTTGTTCTCATTGGTGATCACAAGCAACTGCGGCCTAAAGTCAACAACTATGCCCTGACGGTTGAGAGGGGTGACGGCTTTGACTTCAACATGAGTATGTTTGAACGCTTGATCCACCAAGGCCTTCACCATGTTACTCTTGGTAAACAACACCGCATGCATCCGGACATCTCAAAATTCCCACGACTGCTTACATACCCAGATCTCAAGGATGACCCCAAGACTTGGAATCGAGAAGAGATCAAAGGGCTTTGCCAACAAGTAAACTTCATCAACCACTCGGTTCCAGAGACATCTGCGCAGAAATTACAGGAGAAGGAGGACGAAACTACAGCTTCCAAAGAGAATCTTTACGAGGCTCAGTTTGTTACCCGAATCGTCATATACCTGGCGCAACAAGGGTACTGTGGTGACGATATGGTCATTCTCACGCCCTATTTAGGGCAGGTCAAGGCTATCCAGTCTGCTCTGAAGGGTCAGTTAGATACCGTCCTGGATCAGCGAGATGCCGCCGATATGTTGAAGCAAGGCATCGAACCAGGCGATACTCCTACTTCTCCTACTTTTGGCAATTCAAAAAAGCCTGATATTGCTTCTAAGCCAGTTCAGACCAAGAGCGCGATACGGGTGTCAACGGTTGGTAAGTGTCAATCAACCAAGTTCCATATGGTTTTATAGCATGGTTTTTTTTTTAACACTTCTCCTTCTCTAGACAACTATCAAGGTGAAGAGTCAAAGATTGTCATCGCTTCTCTTACTCGTAGCAATAAACGCGGAGATATCGGGTTCCTCAAGTCCCCAGAACGTCTGAATGTTTTAATCACCCGCGCCAGAAATTGCCTCATCATGATTGGAAACAAGCAGACCTTCGTCACCAGCAAGACTGGTAGTTCCACCTGGAAACCGTTTTTCGACATCATGGACGCTCATGAACACGTCTACGACGGCCTTCCAATTCGCTGTCCTCGACACCCTAGCCAACAATCCACAGTCACCTCTCCCGACGAATTCACTCAGTTGTCTCCAGACGGTGGCTGTCTTCTTAAATGGTAAGTCTTATTTCAAAAACAAATATATACAAATATGATTGAGATGGGGTATACTAACATAGCTTAGCGAATCACTCATGGACTGTGGCAAGCACCAATGTCCTCTCATGTGCCATCTAATCACAGACGCTTCCCACAAGCATTGTGTGCTCAAGGTTGACGTGGAGTGCTCCCGCAATCACCCCCAAAAGCTCCCGTGCTGTGTTAGAGCCAAAGTCAACCAACTCTGCAGCAAAAAGGTTCCTCTCATGTGCGAGCGATCTCACACCAACACGGTCGCCTGCCATTACGTTGACAAGTACAAGTGTGTTACTTGTGAAGAGGAAGATGTAGAGGCTGAACGTGTCTTGAAGCGTAACATGGAACTTGAGAAGGAGGCTAATGCCAAACGTGAGGCCCATGAAAAAGAGCTCCGGCGTATCCGCGAGGAAATTGCCATCCGCAAGCGTCTTGAAGAGTTAACAAAGGAAGAGTTCACTCAGCGCGATGAGCTACAAGCTGCCTTGGGACAGCTCGAGAAAGCACAAAGGGATGCTGATGCTGCTGCTGCTGCTGCTGCTGCTGCTGCCAAGAAGCACTCTGAGAACGCAAAAAATCTCAACAAGAAAACAACGACCCCACCGGCGCCTTTGGATCTCAACACGACATCGCCCAGTTTGGCCGAGGCTGACTGGATCCATCAGAAGACCAAGGAGGGTGCCAAGAGTCCCGATATTGATGACATCATGCGGTTGATCGGCCTCGAATCTGTCAAGGAGCGCTTTTTGGACATTAAAGGTCGTGTTGATACGGCCATTCTCCAAGGAGTATCATTGAGCAAGGAAAGGTTTAGTTGTGTGATGCTTGGTAATCCCGGGACAGGCAAGACTACAGTTGCAAGAATTCTTGCCTCTTTTCTGTGTGAAATGGGCGTGGTCCCTGGAAAGCACTTTGAAGAGACAACTGGAGCTAAATTGGCGTCTGGAGGCCCCAAGGGCTGCACAGCTCTAATCGACAAGGTGCTCGACATGCAGGGCGGTGTCATCTTCATTGACGAAGCTTATCAGCTCACCAGTGGGAACAATGCTGGAGGTGCCGCAGTTCTTGATGTCCTTCTAGCCGAAATCGAAAACTATGCTGGCAAGATTGTCTTCATCGTCGCCGGTTACGCTTGTGAGATGGAGTTGTTCTTTTCCCACAACCCCGGCCTGACATCGCGTTTCCCAGTCACTCTCAAGTTTGAAGACTATACCGACGATGAGCTCCTGAAAATTCTCCAGCTCAAGATGCATGGCAAGTGGGCAGGAAGGATTCAGTGTGCCTCTGGCAACGCTGGTCTCTATCCGCGCATTGTCGCTCGTCGGGTCGGCTATGGCCGTGGGCATCCTGGTTTCGGAAATGCGCGAGCAATGGAGAATGCTCTATCCCGGATCCAAGACCGCCAATCCAGGCGTCTACGGAAAGAACGTCAAAGTTCCCGGGTCAAAAAAGCGTCCCAAGACATCTTTGAGCTCACAAAAGAAGATATCATTGGCCCCGAACCCGGAGACGCATTGGCGAAATCCAAGGCGTGGAAGAAGCTCCAGGAGATGGTTGGACTGGCATCGGTCAAAGAGTCGAT
Organism: Bretziella fagacearum; assembly: GCA_002018255.1. Taxonomy (NCBI): domain Eukaryota; kingdom Fungi; phylum Ascomycota; class Sordariomycetes; order Microascales; family Ceratocystidaceae; genus Bretziella; species Bretziella fagacearum. The sequence continues at coordinate 45,269 of MKGJ01000101.1, read as the reverse complement.
CAAGGTGTTGGTAGATTCAACCACGGAGAACTACCATCGAGAACTTGAGGAGAAACCTAGTGTCGAATTCTCCTTGAACAAAGTCTTCCTAGGAAATCCGGGAACCGGCAAGACGACTATAGCGAAGCTGTACGGCGAGATTCTACGAGACATTGGCACACTGACCAATGGTGAAGGTACGTTGATCAGCAAATGTATATGTATGGCCCAGTCAGATTCTCATAATGACTAACAAATACGTGGTATATCTAGTTGTGGTCAAAACTCCGCCTGACTTCATCGGCGACGTCATCGGTGGCTCCGAATTAAAGACAAAGGGCATTCTGGCATCCACGGTCGGCAAGGTTCTAGTCATTGACGAAGCTTATGGCTTCAATCCGAATCAAGGAAATGGCAGCCATAGGTGTCCCTTTCGAAATGGCGTCATTGATACTATCGTCGGTGAAGTCCACAATGTTCCGGGAGATAACCGCGCGGTTCTCCTCCTTGGCTACAAGGATAGGATGGAGGAGATGTTCAAAGATTCCAACCCGGGTTTTGCCCGCAGGTTCCCCATGTCGAGCGCCTTCACGTTTGAAGACTTTAGCACCAACGAGCTCACGACAATCCTTCAAGCTAAACTCAAGTCCTCCGGCTTGAGTGCTACCGGACCCGCTCAGGCTGTCGCCCTGGAAGTCATTGAGCGTGCGCGCAGTTGTCCAAACTTTGGAAATGCGGGTGAGGTTGACATTCTCCTCAACCGAGCCAAGGCTTCCCATCTCAAACGCGTCTCCCGCCGTGAGAAGCCCCGTGGCTGTGCCATATTTGACGAAACCGACTTCGACCCGGATTATGACCGCTCCACCCGCCCTGAAAATGACATCGCCGGGCTCTTCAAGGATTCCATTGGCATGGAAAAGATTGTTGATAAGCTACGTGGCTTCCAAGAAATGGTCCGCGTTTTAAAGAGTCTTGATATGGATCCAAAGCAGAGCATCCCGTTCGCCTTCATCTTCCGGGGGCCACCAGGTACTGGCAAGACCTCGACTGCGCGGAAGATGGCACAAGTCTACTATGACCTGGGTTTCCTTGCCGCCGCTGAGTTGATTGAAGTATCGGCAAGTCAGATTATTGGGAAATATCTCGGCCACACGGGACCCCTGGTGCGGGATACTTTTGATAAGGCGTTGGGCCGTGTTCTCTTCATTGACGAAGCATATCGACTTGGTTCCGGTGATCGCTTTGCCCAGGAGGCTCTGGATGAGATCGTCGACTGCATCACCAAGGAGAGATACAATAAAAGGCTCATCATCATTCTGGCTGGTTACGAAAAAGACATGAACAGCCTGATGAAAGCCAACGAAGGCCTGACTTCCCGCTTCCCTGAAGTAGTTGACTTTTGCTCCTTCGGCCCCAGCGCGTGTCTACAACTTCTCACTCTTTTGCTCCAAAAGAAAAGTGACGAGATGGGTGAAAAGGGCGTGACTTTCGATATTAGTGAGATTTCTAAAGCCACTTCACAAGCCCGCCGCGAGTATCAAAATGCTCTCCAGTTACTTTCTTCACTCCCCGGATGGGCCAACGCCCGTGATGTTGACACGATCTGCACAGCCATATTCAATCATGTCCTTTTGGACAAGCAGTTCGGCAAGGGTCAGCCGAGGATCCTTAGTAAAGCCCAGGTGTTGAAGAGCATTCGAAAGTTTGAGACGGAGCGCCATGAACGGGCAGCTAATACGAAAAAAAAAAATTACTCGGTGGTCCGGCCGATGAACATCCAGTCGGCACAGGATAACAGCCCGCCGCCGTTGCCTCCATCAAACACTAGTTCAGGAGGATCTAGTAGCAAATCGAATTCTGCTGCCAAGGACACCTCTTCCGGTGACGAAAAAGACGACTCTCCTGGTTCGCCAAGATACCATTCGTCCTCTGATCTCGAAACCCTCACCAAAACATCACGCTTCCGGGCACCTCGAGATCCCAATGTCAGCGATGCAGATTGGGAAAAACTGCAAAGGGACATTGAAGCCGAGGAGAAAAAAGATGCAGAGATCAAAGCGATTCGCAAAAAGATCGTTACAACAAAGGCGAGTAGCCCCAACTACGGCGACATTGTCAAAAAGTTGATGGAGGCAGAAGAACAAGAGAAGAAGCGTGAGGCTGAGAGAACAAGGGTTGCAGAGTTGGGTCTCTGTCCTGCTGGCTATATTTGGATAAACCAAGGATCTGGCTTGTATAAATGCGCAGGCGGTTCTCATGTTCTGGACATTGGGACACAGGACCAAAAATAGGGAAATAATGGGACGACGTGGCACGAACCAGGAGAAAGACTGAAGTTGATATTTCTATTGTTTTGCTTGTTTTTTTTTCTAGAGTGTTGGATAATGATTTTGTACTGTCTGTATTAGGTTAGGTGTTATCTATTATGTGGGTCCGCAACCAAGCAACAGGCAGAACTTAGTCTCCTTTCAATTCAAGTCTTTATCCATCAAAATCAATTGAACTATGTGATCTAATATTTTGGATGTCTTGTGTGTACTTGTGAGGTATCTTGATTTAAGATTGGTTTGGTTACGAGTTCCCTATAGACACTTGGTGAATTGTGTTAGGGTTGCTTATGTTTGTATACCCTAAACCCGTATGGTGCCACATTAGCTTATGCTTATAGCAATTGCCAAGAACCTTCAATCCCTCCTACAAGAACGCATCCTTCCGCCTTCAGACCTTCCTAGTTAGGGCGGACTGCACTGTCTTGGCAGGGGCCCTGGCGTCATCAGTAAACACCCCCCACCAAAAAGTCATGGCTACATCGTTACAAAGTTACGAGCTATGAGACGTCGATATTAGATGGAGGCGCCACCATAGTTTTGTAATTGTCTTTTATTTTTGTATTATCGTCTTGACCAACTACACTTTTATCGTCCTTCCTTTCAACTCGAATCTCCGTCCGTCCGCTTTTCACTATCCAGACAACCCCACAATTACATTGATACCCATGGCTCCCCTGCGTAACATCGCCGCTCCTCTCCTCGCCTTCTCCACCCTCTCCACCGCCTCCCTCTTTGCCGACCCCATGTCCGCCGACACTCCCTAAAACATCCTCGGCGCGCCCGCCCCTGACCTCATGGCCACCAATTCCCCCCTCGACTCTGCTGTTGTCGACCGCGGCCTCCTTTCCATTACGCTCAATGGCGCGGATACCCCGCTGGATCTCCCCAAGCGGGTGATTCGTCGACCGGCGCCGAAGAAGTGGGATTTATCAATCGATTGCTCCGGGCGAGACGGTTGAGGCGGAGATTGATTTGGAAAGCCGCGAGGGTCTGGGGAAGTTGATTAAGGAGGCGGGAGGCGCTACAGTGAAGATGGCGGGGAGCTGGTGGCGGGGAGCTGGCCGGCATGGGCGGGTGATGTTTGGACGGAGAGTTTGGACGGAGAGTTTGGTTGTTGGAGATGAGAAGAAGCCGAAAGCAACAAACGGGAGATTTGAGACGGGAGGAGTACAAGTTGGTAGTTTAGGTTAGGATTGTCATACGTTTGAGACCCGAACATATGCTTTGGTTTAATGATTGATATAAAGTAATAAACGACCCCTTACTTGCTAAGAAAATCCCACTACTGTGATAATCTTACTGTAACACGCTATGCAAGCCACAGGGACATCACTAACCATCACTGCCTCCAGGGATAATGTGTGCTGCATCATGATGGATCCCTTTAGGAGTCTAGATAAATCACACTGCATGTGCAAGCTGATCACTAGCTACATGTACTTTGGTACCTGCGTCTTGCAAAGCAAGGGGCGCTGTGGTCTGAAATCAATAATGTGATCGTAATCATATTTATACAGAGAGACTGCGAAAGAAAAGAAAAAAGGCACGGCACTCCTGGCTTTCGGGATGGAGAAGAGCGTAGAGAAAATCTGAAAGTACATGGCCGGCAAGAAATTGTGTTGAATTATAACCAATAATTCTCATATCAACAGCCAGTCACCAGTCACTTTCTTTCCCCTTAATCACCGCATCCATCCGCTGACCAATCACACTCTACCTCCAATTTGCACCTCCTGACCACCCGTGGATATGTGTGATTGTGTGATTGTATGATTGTGTACCTGCGCCTTTGCAAGTACTTGGCTATAGTCTATTGGGCTGTCGATCAGGAACCATTCATCAGTCGATAAACTTGCCATCCACTGCAGCTGGGCGTCTTACCGGCCGCCTCGAGTCCTGGGTCACAGATTGACTGGATATGCATGCTTACTACTTGCACACAGGGGCATCGTCATAAGGGCGGCTACAAGGTTCTTGGTGATGGACCTGTAGTGGGACAGAGGTTGACACGGCAGACACGGGCAAAATGAAGGGTTATTGACTTCATTGTAAGTATGCAGTCTAGTCACAGATATCAGCATGATGGGGTAAATATAATACCAAACATTAATCGCCATGTGTGCTCACATTACACTCCGACATCGTTTATGCGCCATCACCTCGTCAAGCCATTCTTCATCTAGACCGCTCTTTCAGTTCAGGAAAGGCCACCCCGGTATCCAAGGACATGTAAGGTACTCGACTACAAAGCCCTAGTACCATTCAAAAGCCCATAGTGTTGTCGCGGAAGAGTCCCTGCTTTTCATTCTTCCCTTTGCCCCCTTTGAATACGAACAAGCTTGGTTGAAGCTGTCAGCAATAATGTAACCATGTCAGATCCCAGACGTATATTCCCATTTGGTTGCGTTCTAATGGTGTGTAGACCTTTGTGGAGACATTGTATATCCGAGACAGGAAATGGTACGAGCTTTCTTTCAACGACACCTCTCCGGATCCGTGGATGCTGTCTTGAACCTATTTAGGGAATCAACATGAAGCACCTTGCGTATTATTCATGAACTAATCTCAACTGTGCTGCCTTCTGAGCCATGCCTATCTTTGCTTACAAGGACTTACTTGACCCTACTATTATACTTGGACTTAAACTTATACTAACATTGTTCTTGCTGAATATTCTCAAACTACTCCAACACCTAACTCACTAGGGAGAAAGAACAATAATCAGTACTACCGCAACTGTCTAGGGTCTCGCTTACAACCCCCGGGACATCCCTCGCGTCAAGCTCCTTGCGTCGGGGGGGGTTCAGCCGTACGGAGGCGGCCATCGTCTGTTCAGAGGATGCTAATGAGGAAAAGGAGAGTTTATCTCAAACATCTGGGTATACGATATGATGTTAGGAGTAGTGCAAATAGAAGGGCAAGTTCATGTGGGCACATTGATCACCAGAGGCTGATATATCACCAATCAAGTAAAGTGAGTGAAAAAGATGACATTTATAGTGTGCTCTAATACAAAAAGAAGCCTAATTTGGGCTATTCTTCATTACTGTCAGTCACTCACTGTAGTTTCTAATGTTGGAGGGGCCATGCTGAAATTAGATGCCTTGACGGGCGTCATCTGTCTGACAATACAATATCTTTAGCCGCTCTGAAGTCACCACTTCAGGACTCTGAAAGTCTGTACTGTGTCCAGTCACCATGCTCAGTTTAAACATGTAAACATATTCCATAATCATCTGTCTTTGTTTCCCAGGTTTTCTTTTCTCCCTTGTATGAACCACCTGCATAAAAGGGCTTGACCTACAGTTCTGAAGCGCCGAGGCGTTCCCAGCAGCAATACCATCAGCTCGCCCTCTTCGCCAAGGAAAAGTATGACCCAAAAGTAAATAGAAAAGTACCATCACATCATCTCCCCATTGTCAAGTATAGAATATGTGTGAGACAGATAGGCCTGATCAACAAGAACCAAATTAGTCGCTAGGTCAGCGGCTTAGACATTGATCAAATCTTGCTCTAAACCTGAAATTCATACGCACTGCTAGCAAAAGTACCTACCCTCATTTGTCCAGCTGCGATGTAAGAAGCAGTAACTTTGTAAAGTACCGACTTGGTTCACCCTCCAACCTCTACGCCCGTCCTCCTAGAACTTCGTCGATCAAAGGAACCTCGTCGATCAAAGGATTGCTATTTTATGTTTTCGTATTCTACTTCCCCCACTACTAGTATCTCTCTCCTCTGTGGCTTGCCCATCCATCACCCTTCGGCCACCCCTCTACACCTCTCATACCACATATGCTGTCTCTCTGTCGTATACCCATCCATCCATAAGCTATAAGAATCTCCCCTGGCCGCCTTCTCTTCGTCATATCTTGTTCTGCTTCTCTCCCCAAGCTTCGTTCCTTCCCCCCTCCTCTCTCTCTCTCTCTCTCTCTCTCTCTCTCTCTACCCTTCTCTTCTACCTTCCATTCGCCTATTCCAGCCCTGTGATCTGATCTTCTGATTTCTGGGATAAGGGTACTCCGAAAGAACTCCGTCATCTGAGAACGAGACTTTTACCTGTCGAGTTCCAAGACACACAACAGTCGTTTCCTTGTGCTGACCTCTGGTCTTCATTTATTTATATATTCAGTCTCGTGGTTGTTGACTCCATCCATCTTGACGTTCCATTCCTTGCTTGTTGCTCTTGTTTATATACCTACTTCAAAAGATCCTCCGATCTGTACAACACTCGTTTGTCTATAGCCTTCATTTACTTATTGATATACTAATAATCTTCCCCTGTCACTTAATCTTTCACTTCAAAACTACAACCATGCGTTCTGCAATCTCCCTACTGGCTTCTGCCTCTTTGGCAGCAGCTGCTACAAAGACCTTTGACTGGGAAGTCACATGGGTCCAAGGTGCCCCTAATGGCTTCAACCGTCCGATTGTCGGTAAGTGATATACTTTGCTTCAATCATGTTTTAACATCAATGTACTAAGTATCCTTAGGTGTCAACGGCCAGTGGCCGAACCCCACTATCGAGGCTGACATCGGTGACCGTATCATTGTGAACGTCCACAATTTTCTCGGCAATGAGACTACTTCTCTGCACTGGCATGGATTGTACATGACTGATACTCCTCACATGGACGGTTCCGTTGGTGTCAGCCAGTGCCCCATTCTTCCTGGCCAGAACTTCACCTATGATTTCACTGTGCGTATATCTACACTACATCCCATATACATCGCATATGCTAACGACCATCACAGCTTGAGCAAGGTGGTACCTACTGGTGGCACTCTCACGAGGGTGGTCAGTATGCCGACGGTCTTCGTGGTGCTCTCATTGTCCATGACCCTGCTGATCCCCACCTTGGCACTTACGACGAAGAGTACCTCATGAGCATATCTGGTAAGTAATCAACCCGATTCTTCATATTTGAACATTCTGAATGGGGAAGCCGCTGTGTGCGCCTGTGGCAGTACCACATCGTCGTCTTTCTTACGAGGCCAACGATATCGCGGGTCATCCTCCTGTATGTCTCAGTGGTAGTTTTCCCGCAAACTGGCTTGCCGCCGTGTGACACTAGACCTGCAGTACCAGGGTTCCTCGTACAACAAACTCCAATCTAGCCCGCAGTTTGGTCGCACATCGGCCATGAGACGTACAGCATCTGCGATGATACCCGCCAGAGATTACTCAACCAGAGCCGCTATCTGCACTATTTTCATCGTCAAGCTGCCTCACATTTTATAGGGACATGGGCTAACTGAATATGACATAGATTGGTACAACGATGAGGTTCCTACCCTTCTCACAGAGTTGCTCAACACCGACAACACTGGCTTCCGCCCGCCGATTGCTGACAGTGCTCTTGTCAATGAGGCTAGCACCTTCAACTACAAGCTGACCCCTGGAAAGAAGTACCGTTTCCGCTTGATCAACTACTCCGCTCTTGCCAACGCCATTGTTCGGTTTGGTGGCCACACCATGTCCGTCATTGAGACTGATGGTATCCCGGTTGTTGCTACTGATACCGACACTATTTTCCTCGGTGCTGGTCAGCGGTATAGTGTCATCATCGAGGCCAAGGAGGATACTACTGAGAACTTTGCTTACCTGGTGATGCTTGACATGAACCCCAACTATCATTCGCCCCAACTCGGGTTTGTCGCCAACGCTACTGGTATCCTGGAGTACAGTGGCAACACGACCACTCCTGAGCCGGTTGTCATTTACCAACCTATTGAGGTTCTCGATGATTCCACTCTGATCGTAAGTCATCCTCACTCTAATCACGTCTCAAATTGCATCAACTTTCCATCATGCTAGCTATGATTTACAGAAATTCTAACTACATAATAGCCCGCTGATTTCCACCCCGCTTTTGACTTTGATATTGATTTCACCAAGAACTTCACCTTCAACCTTGACGGCCAAGGTATCCCCCGCGCCTGGATCAATGACCAAGTGTATGTTGATCAAAAGGTTCCCTCCCTGTACACCGCGATTTCTGTCGGTGATGATGCTACCGACCCCATCGTCTATGGTGAAGTCAACCCCTCCATTACCGACAAGGGGGTGGTTGTCCAGATCATCCTCAACAACCTGACTCCCGCAGGTCACCCCTTCCACCTTCACGGTCATCACTTTCAGGTCATTCAACGCCCCGGGTTCAACGCCGGTTCCTACAACGGCACTCTGACAGTTCCTGAAGCACCTTTGTACCGTGATACCATCATGGTTGAGGGTAACTCACACGTTGTTCTGCGTTACCTTGCTAACAAACCCGGAGCCTGGATCTTCCACTGCCACATGGAATGGCACGTGCACATGGGTGCTACCTCGACCTTCATCACCGCACCTCTTGAGCTTCAGAACAGCCTGACTATTCCCAAGGAACACTTTGCTATCTGCCCTTGTGGTCATGATAAGGGTAATGCTGCGGGTAACACCGTCAACCCTCTGGACCTGTCGGGTGCCAACGACAAGCCCATGACTCCTGATAAAGGGTGAGTCGTCTCTAATACGACTAATTCTTCAATTCAATAATACTAACAAACGGTAGTGCTATCTACGACCCTGATACCATGGTTGTCTGTGTCAACAACGCCACCACCACGGCTGCTCCTACCACGGTTGCTCCCACCTCCACTGCTAGTGCTACCGGTACGGGTATTGCCTCCACTGGGATCCCCACCACCACTAGCGGATTCGTAAACACTACCTCTGCCGTCCCCAACGGTACCATATCCCCCGCTGTCACTCTCCCTACTGGCACCGAGACTGGCACTGCCGCCTCTTCAACTCCCACCAGTCTCCGGTGTCGTGCCAAGTACCAGGCGGTTCCTGACTGGGTCTAAACGGTCATGATTTCTTGTATATATATATATATACGACCCTTGGATTGTAGTTCGGTATTTCCTGTCCTTTTATTTTCTTACAAGGTTTCAAATACGAGTTTACCTTTGTAGATGGCTGAAAATGTCAGTTACATTCTGTGAGTTATTGGTATCTCCTTTGCTTTGGAGTACTAACTACTCTCTAGGTAGACTTGGATTTGGGCACCTTTTATATACTGCCCTTATATACTGCTGTTTGTACCTTCCTGTCTACCCCTTTTGGTGCATATTTTCAGATCACATACTCTTTTATATTCGCCCATAGTTGTTAATTGGCAATGGTTTCTTTATACCTCTAATCAAAGTGTTAGTAACGCAATCAAGACTAAAGTTTTAGTTGTTATCACAAGTTGAAGTTAGATTACATGTTTCACTGGAACGCATATTGATGTTTTATGATACCTCGTGATTAGGGGGACTATTTAAGGGGAAGATTTATGTTTTGTGTAGGGGGGGAGGGGGGTGGTGGAGTGGGGTGGGGTGATATTCAGGCGTGTTTCGTGGTTGTTAGCAACTGGTAATAAAGTTATATTGTGGTCTAAACAAATAGACACAATTCACAACAGTGAAACAAAGTTCACAGCCAGTATATTCTCAACTCACTTACATGCCTTACTTGTGCTTTCTCTCTCTCATATCGTATCGTCTCTCCTTTTGCATACTCTCTCACTCTCATAACACCTTTACTTCTTCTGAAGGGCCATGGTCTCGTCAAAGGTCTCTCCCATCTGTTGTTCCTTCATGGCATTGGCCACAAACTCTTCTAGCTCCTCAAAGCCAAGCGGGTAGTCGTGCGAACAATCAACCGTAGGCCACGCCTCCTAGGACGCAGCCCGGCGATCTTCGGGCTTGAGATAACGCGAGCGAAGGCGCCACATGATTATCTTGGCAGCAGTGTGAAGAGCGGGACCGCCGGCATCAGGGTCCAACAAATCACGAGAAGAGTATGGGAAGCAGCAGGCACAGGCGCACTCCCAGGTGTCGAAGTAAAGGCCGCTCATGACGCAGATGAGGTTGCCAAGAAGCTCAGGGACGGGCAAAATGGAACCGTCGGGGTAGACAATGGTGACCCAAAGCTCCATGACGTTTTCATGCTCCAAGAACCGCTGGAAGCCGGGGCTGTCACGTCGTTCGTCGATGTTGCAGTGCACTCTGACTGAGTAGCGGTTGTACGGCCGGATCGCGTTTCCAAAGATGTACGTCTCGAGAGCGGGATACATGATGTCGAGCCACTCCTGGAATTCTTCTTCGTTCAGGCATTCAGTCGGAGACGCAATGAGATCGAGTCCCTTTTGAACGACGGGGTTGGCTTGCCAAAGATTGTTCCGGGTGAGGTGCCACAGGAGGGAATGTGGTGTGTGACCGTTCATGATGAAAGGAATTCCAAGTCTCTTATCCGCCTCGCGGTCGTCGTGGTGATCAAGAATGTACTGCATCTTGCTATGAAGGGGGGGGGGGTTCGTTTTACCCACAATGATGAAATTAGCAAAGATTGTGGAAGGAAAGTCGGAACTCACCTGAAAGTATCGGAATTTCGTTGGTCGTAGCGGTTCTCGAGTCGGGAGGTTTGTGGTGAACTCAAGCAGTAGAAATGTCGGTGTGGAGAGAAGAAGAATAAGTGATGAGAAGAAGGCGGTAGAGAGCCGGTTATATAGAGATTGGTGATGTAAGATAATGACAATCATCTTGTTCATTGTTCGATATATAGCGGGTGTCAGTGAAAACAAAGGCTCTGATAACAGACAAAGAACACTACCGCACTTGACAAAGACAGTGTCTATTATAGTGGAATTGTCAAAAATAGTCCTTTAACGAATATTCTTTGTCTTTGTCTTTGGTTTTACAGTTTAAAAAAGACAAAGAAATTCCAACATTGACACTTATCAAAAGCCTCTTTAATTAGTCATAGTACTACAAATCTCACTACAAAGAAGATACAATGAATGTCATGCCAATAAGCGTACTATAACGTTCTTTGTTCAAAAGGCACTCAAAGAACCTTGACACCTTTTAGTATAGCCATAACCACCCAATTCAAATCTTAGCAAGCAATTTTCCCGTCCTTCTCCACCGAACATAAGCAATCAACATGGCAGAGACTACTGCCAAAGCACCAGCGTAGTACATGGCCGGTCTATAAGCGTCAAGGCCGCCGTTTTCACCTCCCGAGGCATCCAAGATGTAGCCCGCGATAGGCGCACCACAAAGGTAACCGCCCAACCATCCCATAACCATGATGCCCATAGCACTGCCAACCCGAGCACTTCCAAACACATTGCTAACAACCATTGGCATGATGGAGAAGAAACCACCGTTGGCCGCGCCATTGATGACAACAAAGACACACATAGGGCCAAGCGTAGTCGAGAAAGGCCAGATGCATAGCATGCTGATTATGGTGAGAACCAAAGCAAGCAACAACGTGTTCAAGGCACCGACTCTATCGCAGAAAAGACCACAGAGTATCCGGCCAGCGGCAGATGATAGGTTGAAGCCGGCAACCAGACCGGCACCGACTGAAGAAGAAAACCCGAGGGATTTGGTGTAAAGAGGCAAGAAGAAGGGCGGGACGAAGAGGGGAAAGCAACCAATGGCGGAGGCTACAAAGATGATGGAGAATGAAGCCGACTTAAACAGACGCCTGCAGGCACTGGTGTTAGTAGAAAAGAGAAGAAAAAAGAAGGAGAAACATATTGCGTTTCGTCAAGTACTGAGTGAGCCAAGACTTACCAGTCAATGATCTTGGCCGGAGTCTTGGGCTTGACACGTTCCTTGATAAAACAACTAGCCGGGATGCCAGTTGCAATAGTTGCCAGTCCAAGAACCCGATACGCCCATTCCAATCCAACTCTCTGGATCAATGCATCCATTCCAACACTGATTACGGCACCACCAAAGCCACCTCCGGCAAAGATCAACCCATTCGCCGTACCCCGTCTCTTTGAAAAGTACTGCGACGGGATCACCGACACCACCATAAAGGTCAAACTGATCCCCATCCCCATCATGACTCCCGAGGTAAAGAACAGCCCGCCAAGATTCTTGGTCGTAAACGACGAGATAATCCCCGAGCCGCCCATGAAGAGTACTCCGGCAATCGCACATACTCGTGTCCCAAACTTTCTCACCAACCGAGCATTGATAAACCCTGTAGCCGAAATCATTGCTGCCATCAAGCCTCCGATGAACGACAGCACTGCAGGCGTTGACAGTCCCTCAGACACCAACTCCTCCTGGATGACACCCCACGAATACGTTGTCCCTAGTGCCCACCAAAAGTTCACTGCACAAACAGCTACAATGACCCACCCATACCCTCCGTCCGGGACCTCGGCATCTGCAAGCCGCGAAGCTTCCATGACGTCCATGGGCAGATCGGAAGACGTGGCGGTACCGGTCGTTGTGTATCGTTGACGGACGCCAGATACGGGCTGCTTTTCGGGGTCCGCAACGGGAGATGGGATTGTAGTAGAAGGGGTGGTACACGTGGGAGATGCCGGGGATGACTTGGGGTGCGGTGGGCCGGCACCAGTAAGGTGGAGGGTCGGGGCAGTTTCCACCACTATGGTCTCTGTGAATGACCGCATGGTGAAGGACAAAGCAACAAAGGTTGACGTGTGAGATGTGAAAGGAGGAAAGACAAGGTGGCAACTATGGAGACGTTAATAAGCAAAGCAGATCAATATCTTAATCTGGATAACAGCTGGGTTGAGTTTTCCGGGGTTTACAAAAAAGAGAATGTTCAAGTTTGAAGTTGAAGCTAGACTGGGTTACAACACCAGGAACATCAATATCAAGAACGAGAGAAAAAATCAAGATGACGGAAAACTCTACATCTGGATTTTCTTTGATATTTATACTTCACCCTTGGCTCTTATTCTGTTCCCTGGCCCCTCATATCTACATCCTCACTCTTCCACTATCCCGCTCAGAACCCACCCGATTATCATACTCCGCCCGCGCAATACTCCTCTCTTCCATTATCTTGGTTCGGTTTCCCAATACAGTCTCTCACTTATTGCTGTCGCCGAGCCCATTGCAACAGAGTTCCCATCTTTCCACGAGTATCGTCATTGTATCTAGCAATCGGTTGGCTCTTTGGTACAACACACAATCCACTACAATCAGTAAGCACATCTAAGATCACACACTTCAGGCTATGGCTGTGTTTAGTAAGTAAGCACATAAAGAAACCTTGGATACCCTCAGAATTGCACCATCACCCTAACCGCAATTTTTTTTCCCTCATCACAATAAATATAGTTGAGGTCTTTGATATTGCATTCTTTTCCGTGGCCACGTGCCAAAATCCCGCGGCAAACTAGGTTTAAGAAATCAGCCTTATTAACAGAACAGAGCATATGGTTAGGTCACATCTCTATTATGGGTCCAGTGAATTGTGGGTAGCAACCCAAAACGGCATAACCAACCTCTGATGACAACATGGCCTCGCGCAGACCGCAATACACATACACTTGGCGTCAGCATTGTCAGCCATAATTATCCATCCCTCTTTGATGACTGTTTATCACTTATAGTTTCCTGAAATTTAAATTACCCAAACGTCACGTCACCCTCCACAATATTGATTTCTTTTGATCAACAACGGGCTTGGGCCCCCGGCCACGTCAAGCCCCCGCCACCCTCCCCCAATCTCCATCCTAGCAACAACCTATGATCTGTAAACCAGAAGTATAGTTGACAGTCGAGCGTAAGTATCGGCGAGTCAGTATGTCTACAACGTTCTGTGCCCCTGTATACCAGATAATTCTGTTGTTTTTCTCCCTACCGCCACTATAAATCACGAATTACGCATACATAAACCGAATATCTTGGGATGGTCTTATTTAATTTAATTCCCTTTTGCTATCTTCAAATGTAAGGAGGCATATGAACAACACTTTTAGTCCTGGATGAGATGTAGACACGACAAATAACAAGACAACTGGAACTCCGAACAACCTTTGGAGCATATGAAAACAAAACGCTACAATAAAACACGGGACACACAAAGATAGAGGCGGGGAGACCTTTGAATCTGATATATGATCAACCGTCAGCAACCACAAAGGTAGGAGACATCCAAGGTATGCACATAATCAGCGAAAGAGCTCAAAATATGAACGCAAAGAAAGAGACAACATGAAAAAGGGGTTTTTTTTTGAAAAAAAAAAAAAAAAAGACAGGATATCCAGATATTAATAAAACGAAAACGGAATACAAACAAAACCTTTCCCGCCTGGAGTTTGAATCAGTGCGCGGCTAATCGGCCGGTACCTCTTCGGTCTAGTATATATATCTCGAAGATAGCCCCGACGCAAAGCCACGGAAGAATCGACTCCTAGTGATGGAAGCTTGGTATATAAAAAGAGAGAGAACAACGCCATGATGCGGAATTCGGAAGAAAGGTAAAAACGAAAAACAAAATGCCATGCCATGCCAATGTATGAAGGATAGAGGAACAAAATGTTGGTAGATGATAGGCAAGAAACAAATATTCAAAGATGGAAAGGAAATGGACGAATGAAAAACAGGGTATAGGGCACTTGCTGACGAGACATCAGACCGCCGGCTTGACTCGACATTTATCAAACACAAGAGGATGAAGACAGTGTGGTTAGACAATGTCGGGGTTGGTGACAGGGACGCCCTTCTCGTCGTTCATGGGGATGGACAGATCTGCCTCTGCAACCTGGACGGGCTTGCTGCGGGTGATGACCTTGTGACCAATGAAGAGCACGACAAAGAGTATCACCGAAATGTATGCGGTGAAGAAGCCCTTGGTGCTCCACTCGACGAACGACTGGAAGCCGTTAGTCAGGATGATAATGGTGGTAAAGACGACACCAAACCATGACATGTAGGGCTGGAAAGGAGCCATGTAGGGAAGAGTCTCACGGGCGATGCCGCGGAATTTGAGAATCTTGATGAACTGGATGTGCGAGGCGCAGACACCGGTCCAGGTAATCATACCGGCAACTGAAATGATATTCAGTAGCCAGTTGAAAACATTCTCGCCATCAGACGACAGGTTCATGTAGCCAAGAAGACCCACGATAGCGGTGCACAAAACGGCCCAGATGGGAACATCGCGCTTGGTAGAGGTAAGAAACTTGGGGGCCTGACCCTCGTAGGCGAGACCGACGAGGATACGGGAACCAGAGTAGACGTTGGAGTTGGCGGCTGACAGGACAGCCGTCAAAAGGACGGCGTTGATGATATCGGGGATAACCTTCAAGCCAGCGAGGTTGGTGGCAATGACGAGAGGCGAGGCGGAGGCGTTGGTGGTACCCAGGAGAAGGTCGGGGTTGTCGGAGGGAACAACAAGGCCTACAAAGAAGACGAGAGCAATGAAGAGACCGAAGATGCTCCAAAAGGTCCATTTCACAGCCTTGGGGATGGACTTGGCCGGGTCAGCAGCATCACCGGCACCTAGACCAACAAGTTCAGTGCCCTGGTAGGCAAAGGCGGCAGTGATCATGACAGCCCAGAATCCATCGAAACGACCAGAGGCACCAGGGACTTGGTTCTCGACAAACGGACCGGGATCAGTCCAGTACTTGAAGCCAATGTAATCGCCTTTTCCAGCACCGCAGTTGATGGCAAGTGCGATGAAGCACCACACGATAATGGTAACGACCTTGATGGAGGAAAACCATAGCTCGATGGAACCGAACACGTCGACAGGCAAAAGGTTAACAAGAGTGAATATAACAAAAAAGATTGAGATCCAGATCGCAATGCTAAGACTCTCGTCCCAGTATTGGATGATGATACCAGCAGCAGTCAGCTCAAGCGCAAACGTCATGGACCACGAAAACCAGTACATCCAGCCAACGGCAAAGCCGAAAGAGGGGTCGATGAAGCGGGAAACGTAGATGGCGAAGGAACCGGTAACGGGGATGAAAGCAGCCATTTCGCTAAGAGCGATCATGATGGTCCAGACGAGGAAGCCCATGAAGAGGAAAGCAAGCAGGGTACCGACGGGACCGCCAGTGGCAAGAGCAGTACCGATACCGAGGAAGAGACCGGTACCAATGGTACCACCAATGGCGATGAAACTGAGGTGCCAAAAGTTCATCTTTGTGGGGACGCCCTTGTTACCGGTGCCAATGACCTGTGAAGTCGACGTCTCGACGTCAGCCGAGAGGCTGCCGAAGGTCGACTTGGATTCCGGGATCGACGTCTTGGGCGACATTTCTGTTGGTAGGTTGGTGGGTGAAGAAGGTTGTATTGTTGAAGGGGAAAACGAAAGAGAGTAGTGTCTCTAGTAAACGATAATATTTCAAATGTTTGAGTGGCGAATTCCAGGACAACCGGAAAATCTTGACTTGTTTTGACGTGAGGCGGCACAACGATAAGCTTGATGATCATGTACCAACAAAGTATAGCTCAGGAAAGTCTCGAAAGAATTCAACTTCAAAGCAGGGAGGATTTGAGGGCCGGCTGAGTGCAGAAAAAAGCAAAACAAAGCGCAAGACAAAATTTCGATTTCTTCGAAGAGACCAAGATCTCTCGACAGATCTCAATGATTAACCTGCCTGTCTGATAGTCAGGCGAGATGCTGCTTCGAGTAAGGAGAAAGAAGAAAAGGCCGCGTGGGAAAAAGGTGGGACAAGACAAGAAACGCAGGGCCGGCCACTAACTTATATATCAAGTTGACGTTTATGTTTTCGCCCGAGATGAAGGAACGAGCGAGGAAGCGGAGGCCCCGGCGGAACACTAAAGAAAAAAAATACATTAAAAATAACTAAAATAATAAAATTCTTCTTTGAACGATAGTATTTCAGCAGGATTTTTTTTTTTCCCTGCAATATTCGCAGGCGGATTTCAATTTAATTTCAACAACTTGGCCAACCTTTTTTGAATGAATTGGTCATAATTTTTTATTGAAATAAACTGCTGGTTTGTTTGGTGAAGTGAACAAGGTCGTACAGGTTGTGGTTGTATAATTGTTTATGGCAAGTACGCCATGCTTCATCAGAGACTCGGCACCCAAGTAGGAAATTACTCGGTTTGTCATCAGACTTGACGACATGTGCCTAACTCACGCAAATCAAAATGACGCGATATCTCTTACAAATCACTACCGCAACTAGTTACTAGCCTTCTGAGCTAGCCGCAGGACGCACCAATGTGGAGTTTATGTGGCTCTGCGACTTTCAATCTCAGTGACTCTTGATGAAGCCTTTTTGATGGCGCTGTAAAGATGAAGAGCCAACTCAATCCCATCCCTCCCGTATACTGACTGACACGCTATTAGCAAATTTTTTAATGGCCATCAAGCCATATCCCTGGCGACTGGGATGGGATAAAACAGTTTAAATTTATCGACTCATTCAATAATGCCTTGCCATCGCTCACTCCCGGACTTTACTAGCTGTTTTTGGTGTTAGATTGGAAACTGCAGCTAGTAACCAAAAAGCAACTGTTCAAAGTGACAAACGGCGAGTCCCTGTAACTTGGCGTAAACACCCACCCACTTGCCCATTTCTCCCCGCCTCGTAAGACCTAAACGTAGGAAACTTTCCCGAGATGCCATCATGTTAAATATTATATGCCACGTCCATTTTCTCCCCAGCCGCTCCACCACCATCAATAGTTCCATAATGAACGACAGACAGACAACAAGCGACAGGTCAAATCACACCACACACAATATAACTACTTGGTCTGGCCTCTGGTCCTTCCCACAGCGAAGCGACAACCGAAAACCGAAGCAGAGATCCTGTCTTCTCTACACGGAGTTGGACTGTTAAAAGGTCAGTTGAGAATGGTAGCATTTTTTGAAAAATACGGGCTGCAGCCTCCGTATAGGGGCCCAAACAAATATTGCGGTTTATAATGACTCGAGGGTCTAGGTTCAAGGTGTATACAAAGTCGCGCCATTGCAATAACTCATTTGGAAGCTTTAAAGCAATTGAATCTGTGAAGCCCGGTGATATAAATGTCTTCATACTTGGGCTACAGCTACACATGTGCTGATTATAGACACACTGTGGTAGTGAAAAAAAAAAAAAAAAGTAAGGAATATATTACGCGTTGTGATAATTTCTCTTGTCCACCACATGAATTCCACCAAATTAATTCCCCCTTCTCTCTTGATAACCTGCGCAAGAGCGGAAATCTTTGCAACAAATCCAGCCCTAAAACTAGTTCGCCCTCGTATGCGTTCTTCGAGTCAAATATAGCCTTGAGCCTCTTCTCTCAAATGCCGTGCAACCGCCCAGCAAGTCAACTTACATCCGAACGGCAAGTCGCCATCTGGGCGCTTCCTGCCTCAAGCCTGAGGCCATCTGCACGGCATTGTACCTGGCCTGGAATCTCTTTTTGATGTTCTCGAACGCTTTTCTGCGGGATTAACACACATTTAAAAAGAAAAAGAAAAAAAGCTTGGTGCTCAGGGAAAGAGACAAGATGGGTTGGGTTGTCCCTCAAACAGTTTGCGGGCGCAACTTTCTTTTTTTTTGTCTGTTTCTTGTTTCTCTACCATCAATATTGTGATCAGACTGATTCCTGAGTTTAGTTTAAACCAACGACAGGCCAAGAATTCGTGATATCTTGTCAAGTTCCGCAATAGAGCTCATATCGTGATATCACCAATTCTATAATGACGTTTCCACTTCGATATCAACTTTGGCCTTGTGTCCCAAGCGCCGCCTCCCCATGCTAGAACAGGTTATCGGTGACACATGTTGTCTTGAGTGTTCCACAATGGCAACACGAGCCCCCCACCCAGCATCGCCGACGGCGCCCTTTCCCGTTGGTCAATTTGCTTGTCTCCTGCTGTTTTCGAATGGTCGCCAAGTCGTAATCTGCCGTGTGAGCCAACAGCAAGCCTATAATAGCATGTAACCAGTCACACTATCCCACACGCTTCCCTCCCTGATTATCTCATTGGACACGCAATCCTAGAACATTAACAAAACGTAGCTCGTCATTGAACTTTAATGCCAGGTTCGTGAGATTTTGTTCTCGCCCAGTGAAAACTCGTAGCCGATTTCCATCCGGAAGTGAACAGGAAATTTTTTTCCTTTGCCATCTTATGAGGAGTCAAAAAGCATAGACCATCACATTGCATTCCATTTTGCCAACCAGCAACTAGGTGTTGTATCAAAATCATGATTAGTTTCAGCCAGTAGTTCAGCAACGGTAAAGCTCCATGGTCGTTCGTCTCAGTATTGTGATACTTCTTTTTGTTTGCTGATTGCTTGCCGGTGGCGGCCCTTCTTTTGGCCGTGGAGACCACCGCTAGTTAGAATATTGAAATCTGGGATCAACCGAAGAGACAAAAAGCTCAAGCTGTTCCCTGTCAATCTATGAATTCCCTTTTTGATATTTTTGCCTATTTAGGTCATTCTTCCTGATTGGAAGGGCTCGCCGTCGCCGTCGCCGTCGCCGTCGCCCTTGGCCTATAAGAGTTGATATGCAACAAAAAAAGATATCGATTATTATAATCATACCGGTACATGTCTGCTTGTTTGTGATAATTGGAATTTGCCATGCTCTTCTTCTCAACTTTAAATCAGTAATATCCAGATATCCCACATCTTTACTTCGTCTGATGGTCATCGGCCACTAATCCTCTTCACCGTGGACCCTGCTTGTCCGCTGGGGCACAGAGGGACCCGCCCCATCGATGTATTGATTCCGGCCTAGAGTAACTCTAATTTCTTTTCTTTTCCCAGTTAGGAACTCATAGCTCTAGATCGTGGTTGACTGCTAAAAAGTTCTTCTCTCGCTCAATCTGCCCCTTGAGAACTTATTGCATTGCACCACAGGTCTATTGTTACAACGCTTGTTACTAGCCTCATACCACACAAGCGGGCACCTCCTTATCCAATCATGCTGTTGGCGATGGGGGCGGCGGTTTCAAGAAGAGTCAATTTTGTCTTTGTCTTCTTGAATTCAAGTCTATTCTCAGACTCCATATTAGTGTAGTGTAGGGTAGTAGTAAATTCATTTGGAATTCTAAAAGAGAGCAGCAAACTAGAAAAGGCAGAGATCCTTCACGGGAACAACAAATCCGCAGAGCGAGGCAACACGTCTCAGAAGCCGGAATAAAAGCCTCCAAGGAGGAACATCTCCCCGCCATCACCGCACAACAAAGATTGGAACACCCAGCCGGACCAAAAAAGAGTGGGTTCGTGCTTCTCTAGCTTGCTCTCGCGCCGGCGGCCGATGGCACTTTTTAATACCAGCCCTGGTCCCCATCTCTTCCAGGTTTCTAGACAAGCCAACCAATCCCCCGAACTGGTCAAAAAGAACAGAGCGCAGTTGTATGCCTCAATAACCAAAAAGTCCCACTCTAATAGATCAGCCCGTCGGCGGATGACACCCTGTTGTTTCATCAAAGTATGGGGAAACGCGTCAGGGAACCCGCTCAAGCTTATCCGACACATGCCAATTTCAGTATCACTGGCAAAGAACGTAGATACGCGAGGGGGGGGGGGGGGGCCATTTAGTCAAGATAGAGCATACTTTCTTTTGATGTTCGACCTTCTGTGTTACTCTGATAAAGACTCGATTCTACTTGGCACCTATGAAAAATTATGTACATTCAATGATCCATATGTATCAACAGAGTCCAAGTCTAATTTCTACATCTTTGCCGCACAAATTAAAGCTTCCCGGTGACTACATCTTGACCATATAACACTATCGAATTCATCGGTGTACAAAGGAGTTATCAGACGCTAGAAACTTAAACATTGGCTTGGTTCTCTGATGCACAATACGCGTATCGTGGAACAGACCATCAGTAGTATTCGCGAGCTGGTAAGAACCACCACTGTCCCTTCCGTAGAGCAAGACATCCCGATGAACACTCGCCCAGGTTTCCCACAGACTGTTGAGAACCGTTATATTCTCCCTGAACCTGCCGCCAATATAATACATTGGGAGATCTTCAAGCCCGCTATCCAGGCTGCCAGAAGTCATCATATATGTCATGTTGCTTTACCGTACAGCGCTACCCAGCCTCAAACAGAGTAACCCCGGGGCTAATTCATGTTCCATGACTCTGGGCCTCTGTTCTTTCTCACTCCGCCTGAAGCTTCTCGTTTCTCCGGAGGGTGAGCACTCCATCTTCTGCAGAAATCGTCCAAACTCGAATCGGCCGTGAATGTGTACTCGTAGTGCTTTAGCTGCGGCGATGGTATTGCGTGATAAACCTGGACCTGTTTCAATGCCTAAAGGCTGGGCTATAGTTACGTGGCGGGCATGATGGCTATATCTGACATGTGAAATGCTTGGATTCTATTGACAATTCGAACCTTCATAGTACATGTCTGACCTCTGCACTCAATAATTAGCTTGCGGTGAACATGGGAATTTTGCTTCTTTCACTCTCTTTATGACCCTTTTTTGCTTGTTTCTTAACCCATACTAGACACACTAAGTCCTTCAAACTACATATTCATTTCCTTGTTTATCGACTATCTGCATTGTACAATCATGACAAGTTACGCGATCTAACCCTCAGTCAATAAAGATGTTGCTACCTTCGGTGTTGCCTTTTCTCATGATACATCCGCTATTTACTTATGCATCTCTCTTAACCATATCATTTCTCGCTTACGGACTCGCTCTTTGGTACTAATACACTCATCATAGCTAGTCATGTTTTCAACTCTTGATGTTGAATAAGACCCACACCATTGAGAGTCTTGTGTGATAGTTGACTATTCAGTAATCCCTGGTCGATCAAGAAGCAAAATCATGACAGACAGAAAGTTCATGTGACAAATCTAGAACATTAGTGTCTTTCTCAAAGCATGAGAGCTATGAGCTATTCTCAGCTCATAAGCACACTATCATGAACCAAGTCTTTAACACCCTAGCCTGTTTGTGGCACAAGTTCATACTAGTGTATCCCTTAATTCCCGTTCTGGGTCTGAATAGAAACTTAAAAGACATCATGGGAAGATATCCCAGCCTATGACTATGAACTTCCAGCTGCACCGAACCTGACCCCGGCCATTTTCCGATTCTGATTCATTTCCTAATTAGGAAATCAAGACTTGACTTCATCAATAGAATACCATATAGCGTCAACAAGAATTAGAGACCTCAATCACCAAGAGACGGCAGAGCTTGTTAGTATCTTTCAGACTCACTAGGCTAGTAAACAATTCAGAAATGTTGAGTTTACAGGCGGTCCTCAATCGCTATAGCCTGTGGCCATGACATCAAACGACACTTGGAACTATAGCTGTACCGCCGATAGTGAACGTCTTTGGGGCACAGTTGATCGTCTAGCTCATCTTTTGAGGGCCAATATACGATGCCTTTTGAGGGCCAATATACGATGAAAAAACAATCAAGAAAACACATGAATCTACCAGACTACCCACCATCTCTCTCATATATCCCAACTTTATATATAAAACTGTCACCCTTCCTCTGTCATTAGGTCTGTTTCCTTTCCTCTTCTCTTCATCCCATCCACACACTCTCTTCTCTTTCCCCACATTCACTTTTGAATCTCAAACTTTAAAATTTTCTCTTTTTTCTTTTTCCTTCCTTCTTTTGAACACTCTTTACAGCATATCTCATACACTCCTTCGATTCACCTGTCAGATCATCTACTATGAAGTTCTCTGCCCTTCTTGCCGTGGCTTCTGCGGCCCTGGCCGTTGATGCCGCCGCCATCACTTCTGCCGAGAAGCGTGATGCTACTGCAGTCGAGACCCGCATGGAGGTCTTCCGCCCCAACCACTTCTTCCCGGGCAGCAAGATCTCTGGGATTCCCGGTAACAAGGGTACTGTTGGTGAGCAATGGAAGCGTGAGGAGGAATCTCTTGATGCCCGCGAGCCGCAGCCTCTTGGTAACCACGGCACCGTTGGTGAGCAGTGGAAGCGTGAGCCCAAGGTCCCTGGCAACCGCGGCACCGTTGGTGAGCAATGGAAACGTGAGGAGGAATCTCTTGATGCCCGCGAGCCGCAGCCTCTTGGTAACCACGGCACCGTTGATGAACAGTGGGAGCGCGAGCCTTCCCACGGCGGTACTGTTGGTGAACAGTGGAAGCGTGAGCCCAAGGTCCCTGGCAACCGCGGCACCGTTGGTGAGCAGTGGAAGCGTGAGCCCAAGGCCCCTGGCAACCGCGGCACCGTTGGTGAGCAGTGGAAGCGTGAGCCCAAGGTCCCTGGCAACCGCGGCACCGTTGGTGAGCAGTGGTAGAGCAAGGAGTATGTCCCTGGAAACAGTACATTGTCGGTGAGCAGTTACAGTGCAAGGAACAAGTCACTCTCGAGGCACCCGCACAGTTTTGCGCCTACTGGAGCGACCCTTTGGAGAGTACTACTCAGTTTGTCGTCTCTGCGCCTCAGCGTCCAAGTTTCCCCATGACTCAACCCGTCGCTTCTAGTTCTCCGAATCCTTTGGTCGTCGATATTTCCGTCATCATATTTCTTTCTTATATTCTCTCTCTTCCAACTCCGTTACAACATGATTAGCATCTGCTAATTCGCGATCTCCTTTCTTTTCTTTCTTTCTTTCTTCTTTAATTTTCAATTATACCACTGTTTTCAACCCTCGTTGATCAGCTGGGCTTTTTTTCTAGACCAATTCCATCATCATGGTCTACTCTTTGAAATCTTTGCTTAGGGATGGGCATTTACTATCTCTGCTTCCTCAAAAAAACCCCACTCCGGCGGAGCATGAGATGTAATACAGGATTTCAACTCCTTGGGTAGAGCATCTAGATGAGATGTCTCTTGAAACAACATGGGATCGGCACCGCGGGGTGGACTTAACTGTCTAGCGATTAGATAGCTCTTTTGATAAGAATATATGGCTGCGTACCAAAATCTAACTTTCAATGCCCGTGAAACCTATTACAAAGTTCAATATGAAGTCAGATGCTTGTGTTACCACATATATTATCAGGGTTACATCAGCTGAATCTTGACAATCTCTAAATAGAAGGTACATGTTCATCAAGGTATCTTTGTGTCACGTCGTCTTACTTCAGGTCTTCAGAGTGTGATTACTACCGTGAATTTATATTGATAAATACTCTGAGCCAATCTCCATAATTATACACCTTAATCATATCCTTAATTCCAGCACTTTTCGGCACGGTTCATGAACCATATACCCCTCTCTACACTGTCGAGTGCTTCCAATTCCTTTATGTATTGCTTCAGAATGGATGTAAGCCTCTCCTTACTCACATCTTCACATTCCATCTGTACAATGCGCCGTACCAAGTCTATCTCCTCTTTATCCAAAGATTCACTCGTTGGTTGACTGCTTTCTCTCTTTTTCTCTACTCCATCCTGATCCTGCCTGTCCGGATTCTTATCTATATTCGATTTATTTTCGCCTTCGACGGCGGCCACCAAAACAAGTTTGTCAGTCTCACTAGACTCAAACTTCTCATTTTGACTCGTGTCTCGAGGAGATGTGGATTCGTCCGAGGCAATTGACGGCAATAATTGTAGGTGAGCTTCGGGGTCCAATGTGTAGACAGGGACCTTCCATCCTAAATCCACCAGTCCACCCCTTATAAAATCTTCCCCTACGTCAGTCGCTTCATCGAGTATCATTTTTGTCGGTTTTGGTAGTCTGGAAATATCAAAGCCCAAATCATCCAAATGTAGCCGGAGGCTTGGGAAGATACGTTCTTCGAGATAAGCCATCGCATCAACGTGGTCTTTTTCCGCAATTGGACAAAGTTCCTGGCATCGAGGATGGAGGAAAATGGAGAATGACATTGTCGACTTTTTCCAAACAACCTCACTGTATACATAATCAACCAAACAGTTGGAAAGATCCTTGAGAGAACATCCTACAAACATCGCGTGCGCTTTGCGGAGCTCAAGCAGTCTCTGTTGCCCCTTCATGTACGCAGTAAGACGGCCCCGTCGAGATCCCGTCGTTGGAATACTTTCTGTCGGTCTGCTTTTCTAAAATAGACGTTCCTCAAGTATGCAACATTCCTTCAACAACACCAATACCGCCAGATATTCCTCATTGAAAAGGGAAAATTCAAATTGAGGATCTGGAGTTTGACGTTTTCCTGCGCTATCCACGATATCACACCTTCCCAGAGCACGCAGGGCTTTCAATGCCCAATATTCTGCTTTGGCGATGTTCCGGCAATGGATATACGTCAAAGATAGCCAGATAGCGGGACAAATCAGTAACGGAAATGGCAAGTATTGGTACTTTGTTGGTGCGTAGGTCTTGCCGAGTTGATCAACAAGCTTGAGGACAGGCGCAATGAACTTTTCAGATGAACAATAAGGCGGACGATTGGATATGATTGTTTCAATCTTTGCATAGATTTGATGTCTCATCTCCACATAGTCTTTCGGTAATGTCCTTTCCGTAACACAAAGTTCACAAGAACAAATGTAATCCATCTTGTGAAATATTTGATCTCTCTCCTGTATTGGTCGCTTTGCAGACACCCGTGAGACTGTAATCGCTTCACCAGGCTTGATGCTTCTTGTGGCTACTAACCCAAGTATGAACTTATTCCCAACGCCAATGTGTGTGTTTGGCAAACAAGAGTGTCGGGTACTAGTCAAAACATTCCGCGGGCCGTACATCATAATTATTGGATATTTTGATGGGTACAAGAGGTCCACCGGGGCAGTTGGGAAAGTTCCACACGAGTTCCGTCGTAGAAGCTCGACTTGGAAGACATCAAGTTCGGCTTTTAAATTCTGGAGTACTGACCCATGTTTGCTATTCATACCCAGGTACTGTGAAAAAGCATAACGCGGGGATTTTGCTGTTTGGTTAAGGTTTTGCAAACAACACTGCGCTTTGACCAACTCCCATGGCAAAGGACCAACCGGTGACAATGCTGAATGTTTGTCGATTTCGGTGAGAAGAACCGTGCCGGCAGAAACTAGGGCGAATGGATAAAGACACATGTTATAGATGGGTGAGGAACGTGTAACTCCCACACCAACAAGGTAGTCTACGTCAAACGGAACGAATTCCGTATGACCAATACTGCTCCGTATACCTGCAAGAGCTTTCTTTGCATGGGCCTTTGACGCTAATAATTCAGTTTGAAGTCGCTCCCAGGTATTCCACACATGCAGACGAGTCTGAAGATCTTTGGCCCTCTCCCGAGTAAATCGTTCTCTAATGGCTCTTTTAGATAACTCTTCTGGTTCTAATGGTTCTTGCGCAAGTAGTTCGACTAGGCCGCCATGGCAAAGGTACTCGGTTCTCGCATTCAGCAAAGCCCTTATTTTCCTCTCCCTTGACTGCTTTTTGAGCAGGGGAAAAGTTTTGACGCAGCTATCAGTAGTGAATGTCAGTCGTCGTATGCCACGTAGAGTTTTGTCATGTCTATGTAGTCACATACCACATTGCAGCAATGGCCCATTGCTTTTGATTTAGAGCTCTATGATATAATCTCTCCAGTGTCAAAACATTGAGACATTTGCCCAGAATTTGGACGTTGTTGGGATGCTCAACGTAGATCTCGTAGTCGTTTTCACCATGGCAGATGAAGAAAGGCTCGAAGATTAAAAGTTTCATTCCCTTCTCGATCATCAAGTTGAAATGGCCAACAAAAAGATTCCACAAAGCAACTCGCTCAACTTGGCCATTTTCATCTTGAACATAAAGTATGTGTCGACGGTTAAGAGCTGTGTCCAGAAGATCTGTGATAGCCGTTACTGTCAGATGTTGCTGTTTGTGGTGTTTTTCGATTACCAAATGGCTCAATAAGATCTGATGTCATGTAGGTAGTTAGCTTTTGTTCTCATTATGACAAGGAATTGTCCTTACTTTGGAATGTGAAGGTTTACCACTCGAAACATACGGCGGGTGTGGTCGGATCATGTTGATTTTCTCTAGGACATGAGGGGGTACCCATTCATATGATCCGAATACTTGACGCTCTTGTTGCTGTATGATGTCACTCTCTGATGGTAATTGAGAGCATGAGTTCCTGATTGTTGGTTTCCGTTTATATTGCTGTATTCGTTCAATGTATTTCGGGTCAACGGGAAAGTCGTCGTCAAGTAGGCCACCCAAGTGATTAAAGTTATTGCCGTAGTCACCTGCAGATAAGGGTTGTTGTGTAGTGGTTCTGAATCCAGGTGTATCTTGACAGTAAATATTTCTTAGAGTCCGGTTACTTGGAAAGGGAAAACTAATGGGCCGGCTAGTCACATCACCCTAGGATACAGCTAGCTTGAGGATAACCTCGACCGGGACGTATAGTTGTGGGGTTTCGGTATTCGTCGTGTCAAGTGAAGAAGTTACGTTCTCTTTGGAGTTGGTATCTGACTCGATCAGAGATGCAATTGGGGGCTGTATCTTCAGATATGCAAGCTTGGCGGGGGCCTCTGGATGACCACCTCCCATCGGATCTGTGAGGGTGCCATCTCCAACAGAAGATCTAGATGATGTTTCGCTCTGGTCATCGAATGTAGAGTTTAGAGTAGTACTTGTCTTTCGAGTATCGACACTGGATTGTTTGCGGTGTCGTGGAGGACGATTTTTGGGAATCAGGGCATCGGAACAGCTTTTTGCATTTATTACCGAAGACGGAAGCATTGTGAATATGAATTCTTGTGGGACAAAGTAAATAATTGTGGACAAATAGACGGTAAGAATATGTGTCTAGATAAGAGGCTTGATGGTGATGCTTGACTAAACAATGACGATTGAAGTCGGTGATTTCTAAGCCTTCTGAAATTTCAGTGCTTTATGGGATTTATCGTATACGGAAGTAACGCCGTTCGCACCTGCCAACTTGGTATTGTGGCCGTATACCGTATACCATTACTGATGGATACACGCACATGCTGTGTCAATGGAAGTAGTTCAATGTTATGGTCTATCACAGTATCACATCATCAGATATCTGAGATTTGACTACATTATTCACGGCTTTTGGAGTCGCAATTGGATTATTATTCAATGCTTAGTATATGTTGATAACACAAACATAGAGTTGCTTTCCATTTTAAGCAAAGAGCCAGTTTGTCAGCTGCTGGCAGCCGTCTTCAAAAAAAAAATTGATACCATTACATAATCAACGCAATTTCCTTTTCGCCTGAGGCGCCAAAACTGGGACGCCCCACTGTCTCCACTCTATCGCTAACAAAACCGCAATCGCGCCCGCCAACAATCTGGGAATTTTTCCTTTCTTCTTTTCTTCATTATGAACAACGCAATCAACACTTTCGAACTCTTTGCTAATATTCGGTGCGAGACGGTATCTTGAGCTTCGGCGATGGAATATCTCCACGACCATTGATTTCAGAGTTGAGAAAAAGGAGAACGAATCAATAAAGCTCGATCTTGGGTGCGGTGCTTCTTTCGCCTACGGGTAATTGAGGAGGATCGCAATGATTGGACTTACATCTCG
Source organism: Bretziella fagacearum (assembly GCA_002018255.1). Lineage (NCBI taxonomy): Eukaryota > Fungi > Ascomycota > Sordariomycetes > Microascales > Ceratocystidaceae > Bretziella > Bretziella fagacearum. Next base: position 16,722 of record MKGJ01000101.1, on the reverse strand, counting down.
TCACCCGAAATATCTTTGATGTTTGGCAGGCTATAAAGGTCTTGACGGGTAGTACTTTATATGTTTTGTATGTGTATCTTTGTAGCCAACACATAAGATTGGTGGCTAAGTCAACAGCGCCAACACAACCGAATTTCTTGCCTAGTAGAGTTTTCTTTCAACGCCGAATACGAAAATGTAACCCTAATGAGGGAACCCCTATTATGTTGCTAGCATGAAAACAACCAATAGCCACCAGAAAAGACATCGTAATACCACAATTTGTTCTTACCATCAAAAAAAAAAAAAAGAGCTCCCCATTTGGGAATCGAACACAAGCAGATATGATCACCACCACACTAATAAGGATATTCAAGTTATTCTTCAATAATAAACTTTATTCAATCAGGGCATAGGAATCCAAAGTTGAGTATATATGTTGTTGTATTATTTATTCTCTTCCTAACTATCATGTTGAGTATTTATTTCCCTTCACTAGTGATATGATACTTGTGAAGAATTATCAATTGGTGGGCATCAATAGGGTTAAGTATAAAAAGACTAAATGGTTTATTCTATCCTAGACTTTGTGGCGTTTTATCTAAATAACGCCACAATAAGAGAAAAAACCCTTATCTGGGTTGCTAGTGGAATTTCCGCGGGCAAACTCCAAGCTCCAGAGCTCCATCAGCGTGCATCATAAGCCTTGCTTCATTCGACATCACGAGTCTCACAAAAAATGAATGCTCTTGGGGTATCACGAAATGCAACTCGCATCCAGGGTCAATTTTTAGGTCTATCGTCAACGCGGATGCCTTTTCAAAATACTGGAGTTGTCCAGAGAGTAGCTACGCGGCAGTTCCACGTATGCACCAGCACCTCGCAAAGACAACAACTAGCCCACAACTCTTTGGCATCAACTCAAGCTACACGACAATTTCATTCTACGATACAAAGATGGCGGAATCACCATTTTGATACGTTGAAGTTTGTCCAAAGGTTGAAGAGCGAGGGATTTACTGAAGAGCAGTCGGTGGCCATGATGAAGGTTCTGAACGATGTGATATCAGAAAGGTCTACTTGATTCTCCCAGACAATCATACACACCAAAGCTAACCCCTTTCCCCCTCTACAGTATTGAGAATCTCACCCGTACCATGGTCCTCCGCGACGACGCCGCCAAAGCCACATACACCCAAAAAGTAGACTTTGCCAAACTCCGCTCTGAACTCCTCTCCGCCACTTCCAGCGAAGCCGACGCCACCCGCTCCGCCCATGAACGCATCACCAACGACATTGCTAAATTGACCTCACGGCTTAAAGACGACGTCGGTCGCACACAAGCTAGCGTACGACTTGACTTGAACCTTGAGAAGGGGCGGACACGCGAGGAGGCGGTGGTGCAGGAGTTGAAGATTAAGGAGACAGAGGCTAAGATTGAGCAAGAGGTGGCGAGCTTGCTGGAAAAGTTGGAACAGGTGAAGTTCCAGACATTGCAGTGGTTGATTGGTGTATGCACGGGTTTCGCGGCGTTAATGCTGGGTGCCTGGCGCCTGTTGATGTGAATACGGAGGGACAAAGTTATGATATCCAGGAGAGTTGTTTGAGAGAGAATTTGGCATGTCTTGTTTAATGTTGAGATATGATGTACATTCAAGTCTAATTCCAGTATAACACGCATCTTATGTGGCTGCATGGATACAGCACATTCTAATAAAGTATCGCCATGTCTGTCTACCATCGCCACTCTCACCCCACAGTTTCAAGTTTGAGTAGATAACACGCCACTTTTTCTCCTTAGCCTCGTCTCTCCATGAATGCCAAGAATCTCCTCTCCCAAGAAGTCAAAAGAAGCTTCCCCCTCGAGCATGTTTTCTGCGGCACCTTGACATCACGGGCCGCCACCACTTATGTTTGCTGCCCGGTCGCCTGTGCTAAATGGACTATCTTGATCAGTAGAAGAGGGCAGAGGTCCTCGTTGTTAGCGGAAGTATGAGGGCACTGGTCGTTGAGAACTGCCCTTCAGATAACTATGAAGCTAGCTTCAAGTTCTCATTGTGAAATCAACGCCTACAACTCTTTGATAATAATAAGAAAACAAGAAATATATTTCATGATGTCTGTTTGCTCTAGTTTTGCTTTGGGCTATTCCGTGAGTCTCGATTACAAAATACTCAATAACATTGACTATATCAAAATGCTAAAACTCACTTTTCATGTGAAACATTTCGCCTAGTGTCAACACGCCAACAGTGTTCCCGCTCGACCTTATGATGTAGTACTCTCTCATTGGAAGGAGGCTTAAAAATTATAGCAAAGGGGAAACGCAACTCTTGTATGGAAGATGAGTCTTCCGCTATTCCATCAGGCATTATAGGGAGGGATAACTAAAGCTATTAACTTTATCTACTATCATTATTATCATTAGATGATAATCATCTCAACTGTCCCATGATTGTATGAAGAGAAAATTGAAGCTTATTTGGCGAGTTTGACGATTCTAGAAACCCCGCAGATGGCCCTCGCTAATGACCAGGGGCCCATTCTCTCATTAAATAACATTCTTCGTACTGATGGACCATCAATTTTGGATACTTTTGCTATATCAAATATATCTCCACCAGTCTAATCAACTACTTCACACACAAAGAAACTATTGAGTCTATTACATTACCTCGGACATACTTTATCCCGACAGTCTGAAAGGATAGACCTCTGATACTGAAACAGCGTAGCCTTTACTCGAAAACAGGGCAAGACAACCCTATTACTATAGCAGGGGGTTTCTTTGTAACCGAGAGCGTCTTCTTGAGTTTGTAATTGTGCTAAAGAGTTTAGGCTAGATGAAGACTGGAAATGTTGGTACTTACAGTGGAGAGGGTGGAACTTATTAAGCAATCGGATTACAACTGCCCATGAAGGACTGCAAGTAGTACTTTTGAATTGGCTTACTCATGTCAGCGCAACCACCTCGAATACTGACCTCATCCATCATCATTCTTCATTACATTTGCCGTTTCACAGCCAATATTTCAAAATATGAAATCCATGTTTTCTACATCAACCTGTAAGCCCCGACCGACCCCCC